>JAXIVJ010006611.1:0-10000 GCA_036785665.1 Chirona hameri
GATCCCCTGGGTTTCTTTGCCCCCCATCCGAAAATACCTTCCGTCGTCACTGGGCACGGGCCAGTGTCCCCCTTGTATGCGCCTCTGGTATGAGGTACGCTTCGTGTCTTATTTTATATATTTATATTTTTTCTCCTTAGAGCTTCGACCCATTCAGGATTTTCGCGATAACTTCGCTTTCTACATTTTCGCGGTGGGCCTCTTCTGATAAAAATAAAACTCACTTTTGATTTGTAAAAAATACATCCGGATTTTTGTTCTTTTTATTTTAAAACAATATAACCGGACAGGGGCCCTACCGGGCCGCCTCATAGGGGCCCGCAATTCGTAAGTGGGCACAGGCCCGTGTGCCAAACAGGACTTTATAATGGCTATATCGGATTTACGAAATTTTTAGTTTTTGACCCCAAAAAAATCGAAAAATGTCCACAAAATGTGACAAACAAAAATTACAACCAAACAGGGGCATCACGGGCCGACTCAGAGAGCATTTCGTAAGGGGGGGGGGGGCACGGGCCCGTGCGCCCCCCCTTGTGTGCGCCTCTGGTGTCCTGTATTTCCATTTCACGTCCCTGTGCAAACGTTATATTTCGGGGCCGACTAAGGCTCGGTCGCGGTGGTACCGTGACTGCGACGCCACTGCACAGATCCTGTGAGCCACAGTTCCTGTGAGACAGATCATGTGAGCCAAACTCTGACATCGTCCTCGCTGCACATATCCTGTGAGCCAAACTGTGACATCGTCCTCGCTGCACAGATCCTGTGAGTCAAACTCGGACATCGTCCTCACTGCACAGATCCTGTGAGCCAAACTCGGACATCGTCCTCGCTGCACAGATCCTGTGAGCCAAACTCGGACATCGTCCTCGCTGCACAGATCCTGTGAGCCAAACTGTGACATCGTCCTCGCTGCACAGATCCTGGGAGCCAAACTCGGACATCGTCCTCGCTGCACAGATCCTGTGAGCCAAACTGTGACATCGTCCTCGCTGCACAGATCCTGAGAGCCAAACTCGGACATCGTCCTCGCTGCACAGATCCTGTGAGGCAAACTCTGACATCGTCCTCGCTGCACAGATCCTGTGAGCCAAACTGTGACATCGTCATCGCTGCACAGATCCTGTGAGCCAAACTCTGACATCGTCCTCGCTGCACAGATCCTGTGAGCCAAACTCGGACATCGTCCTCACTGCACAGATCCTGTGAGCCAAACTCGGACATCTTCCTGACTGCACAGATCCTGTGAGCCAAACTCGGACATCGTCCTCACTGCACAGATCCTGTGAGCCAAACTCGGACATCGTCCTCACTGCACAGATCCTGTGAGCCAAACTCGGACATCGTCCTCACTGCACAGATCCTGTGAGCCAAACTCGGGACATCGTCCTCACTGCACAGATCCTGTGAGCCAAACTTGGACATCGACCTCGCTGCACAGATCCTGTGAGCCAAACTCGGACATCGTCCTCACTGCACAGATCCTGTGAGCCAAACTCGGACATCGTCCTGACTGCACAGATCCTGTGAGCCAAACTCGGACATCGTCCTCACTGCACATATCCTGTGAGCCAAACTCGGACATCGTCCTCACTGCACAGATCCTGTAAGCCAAACTCTGACATCGTCCTCGCTGCACAGATCCTGTGAGCCAAACTCTGACATCGTCCTCGCTGCACAGATCCTGTGAGCCAAACTCTGACATCGTCCTCGCTGCACAGATCCTGTGAGCCAAACTCGGACATAGTCTTCGTAGTACAGCTTCCGCTGGCTTTTAGGCAGAAATCATATTACACTGAAGTTCTTTCTTTCATTGTCTGCTAATAAATTAAGTACTTTCCAGAAGCGATCGAGATATTTTCCAGCAGCAGATCAGTCTCCATTTCACGATCTTGATGCATGCGTGACTCTGCCGGAGGTCCGGCACAGGTTACAGATAATCATGATAATATACAACTTTACCCCGCAATCAATGAATATTCAAACACGTATGTTGCCGTTATAAGTGCCCGATGTGCCACAGTTTGATCGTGAGGGCATTGGTACCTTCCTGGAACGGCCATGCTTCCTCTCACCTTGCATCTTCTCACGAACCTGAATCGGCAGGGGTGCCGTCGTGAGTCGTCAATCCAAGGTTCCCTGACAAACGGCGCCAGTGAACGTTACCAGGCGTGATAGAAGTGTTGCTGGTTGTTGGTGTTATGGCCCGTGTATAGGTGTTTGGAGGCATTGTAGTTCGTGATGTAACGTTCACTTTCCGCAGTGCCAGCCGGGAGCTACAGGGAAGTGGGCCATCGCATTGGCGGCTTCTGCGAAACATGTTCTGTTTACAGTCGCGATAGCTGACGTCACTCGGCCTATGAACACTTCCGTGACATGTGTATTGTGTATGTACTTGTCTGATCACACCGCCGTGAGTCGATTTGTGACGCCAATTCTCCGTGTAGTGGCGCATGGCTTTTGTCAACGGCGATGTCATCGTCTTCAGACCTTTTTGACCTAAGTGTCACTTCGGGCTTACCCCGTCTCACAATAAGGTGGCTTACAAGCAGAAGTGTCAGCACTTCTGCATTGACATTGGACGTTAGGACAGGAGTTGTAACATCTCCTTCCGCAAGAATAACAAGAAGGTATCGAGCGCAGTCATCGAGCAGTCATCGAGTGCATAGTCATCATCATCATCATCGTCAGCAGAAGTCATCATCGTAGTCGAGTAAACGTCAGAGCGGAACCGAACACCTTTGTTCAAGCACACACTCATCACGCAGGCAGCATCTGTCGGAGGTCCGGCACTGTCGTTTGTCAATCATCCCGCAGGATTGTACCGTACCATAGATGTCGCTGCTCAACAAACGCAGATGGCGCTGGATACGCGGCACATGGTGTCTGTATTAACTTGGAATGCCACGGTCACCGATCTGTTATTGGAGGGAACAAGTTGATGTTGTTTAGTGTTTTACATAACGAAACGGAAGCAACATGAACAATTTCATGTTTCCTTTTGGAGAAGTTTCACTTAATGGCTCTAGAATTATGTTTTCTGTGACATTGCGATATCACAACAGAATATAAATTGCCCAAGTCTTTGTATTGTGCTTTTCTCAAAACATCTCCCGTTGGTCAATCATCCCGCAGGATTGTACCGTACCATAGATGTCGCTGCGCAACAAACGCAGATGGCGCTGCGTGCCGCTCATGTCTGGTGGCTAAATTAAAAGGCCATTATATTATATTATATTATAGATTATATTTGTTAATACATTTTTTTTATATTGTCAAAAATGGCCTTATATCGAGCCGTTTCAGGACAGAAGGCCGTACATTATTATTGTTCATCAAAACTATATGCATACTCTCTGAGTCAGAGTCCTGACGTCGCGCGCATTAAACAAAATGGTTCAGCCAATCAGATTCGAAAGTAGTCGCGTAATTAAATAATTAATAATAAATACTAATAATTAAAAGACTCGCATTAGAGATGTGCCAACCGGTGGCCGGCGGTTCGCTTGCTAGCACCAGCTGCAAGCTGATTGGCTGATGGTATAGCCTCTGCCCAGGCTATACCATCAGCCAGCACCACATTCTTTCGCCAGCACCGCATTCCTTCGCCAAAAAAATCAAATATATTCGGCTGGAGAGTCTGTTCAGTCAAGAAAACTTGCAGATAGGGGTTTCCCAACACGGGCTACAAAACTGCTATCTCAGTTTAAAATTAATGTTGAAGGTGAACTATTTCCTTTAACTTGAAATATCTTTCGGTAGGAATGTTTAATGGAAAATGTAATAAATTTACAATATATTTTGGTCTCGTCTGTCGATTTCAAGTGATGACTTCATTTTTGTGGGAAACGGTCATTATTTTCCTTTAAGGAAAAAATATTCCACCAAAACAACCTTTACAAACCTGTGGATGCTTGGAAGCAGTCGCTCACGATATTTATTTTATATGATATTTCGGAAATAATTAAAAGATACTTATTTTGGCGGGACAATACTAAAACTTAGGAATATCATGGAATTTATCATTTAATTTATATAAATTTATAACCAGAGGCCATTCTTATAAAAAAAATTGACCGATGGCTCGATTTTGTTTTTAAAGAATGGCCTCAGGACTGGAAATTTGTTATGTTTGGGCAGTGTGTATAATACCTGCATATTATTTGGCTTTGCTGCTGAATTTCCGAGGCGCTTTTTCGACACTCAACATCTCCCGCGCCGGGTCCTGAGGCCATTCATTTTTTTATTCGAGTCACGGCTGTTTTTTATAAGAATGGCCTCTGGTAAGTATATTTTATTTTAATGTAATATCTATCAAGCGAAAAATGACATGGAATTACTGAAATCAGGGTGGGCAACATTTCTTGACTGGGGGGGGGGGGGGGGGGGGAGACGGCTCACTGGGGTGCATTTGTCCTCCCCTCCCAGTTAACATGTTCACATAGGCATTGCTACAGTGCGCAGGCTGAAGCGGGGTGTCCGGTGAAGGGAGCCAGTATGCAGGCTGAAGCGGGGTGTCCGGTGAAGGGAGCCAGTATGCAGGCTGAAGCGGGGTGTCCGGTGAAGGGAGCCAGTATGCAGGCTGAAGCGGGGTGTCCGGTGAAGGGAGCCAGTATGCAGGCTGAAGCGGGGTGTCCGGTGAAGGGAGCCAGTATGCAGGCTGAAGCGGGGTGTCCGGTGAAGGGAGCCAGTATGCAGGCTGAAGCGGGGTGTCCGGTGAAGGGAGCCAGTATGCAGGCTGAAGCGGGGTGTCCGGTGAAGGGAGCCAGTATGCAGGCTGAAGCGGGGTGTCCGGTGAAGGGGTGTCCGGTGAAGGGAGCCAGTATGCAGGCTGAAGCGGGGTGTCCGGTGAAGGGAGCCAGTATGCAGGCTGATGCGGGGTGTCCGGTGAAGGGAGCCAGTGTGCAGGCTGAAGCGGGGTGTCCAGTGAAGGGAGCCAGTATGCAGGCTGAAGCGGGGTGTCCGGTGAAGGGAGCCAGTATGCAGGCTGAAGCTGGGTATCCGGTGAAGGGAGCCAGTATGCAGGCTGAAGCGGGGTGTCCGGTGAAGGGAGCCAGTGTGCAGGCTGTAGCGGGGTGTCCGGTGAGGGGAGCCAGTGTGCAGGCTGAAGCGGGGTGTCCGGTGAAGGGAGCCAGTATGCAGGCTGAAGCGGGGTGTCCGGTGAAGGGAGCCAGTGTGCAGGCTGTAGCGGGGTGTCCGGTGAGGGGAGCCAGTGTGCAGGCTGAAGCGGGGTGTCCGGTGAAGGGAGCCAGTGTGCAGGCTGATGCGGGGTGTCCGGTGAAGGGAGCCAGTATGCAGGCTGAAGCGGGGTGTCCGGTGAAGAGAGCCAGTGTGCAGGCTGAAGCGGGGTGTCCGGTGAAGGGAGCCAGTATGCAGGCTGAAGCGGGGTGACCGGTGAGGGGAGCCAGTATGCAGGCTGAAGCGGGGTGTCCGGTGAAGGGAGCCAGTGTGCAGGCTGAAGCGGGGTGTCCGGTGAAGGGAGCCAGTATGCAGGCTGAAGCGGGGTGTCCGGTGAAGAGAGCCAGTATGCAGGCTGAAGCGGGGTGTCCGGTGAAGAGAGCCAGTATGCAGGCTGAAGCGGGGTGTCCGGTGAAGGGAGCCAGTATGCAGTCTGATGCGGGGTGTCCGGTGAAGGGAGCCAGTATGCAGGCTGAAGCGGGGTGTCCGGTGAAGGGAGCCAGTATGCAGGCTGAAGCGGGGTGTCCGGTGAAGAGAGCCAGTATGCAGGCTGATGCGGGGTGTCCGGTGAAGGGAGCCAGTGTGCAAGCTGAAGCGGGGTGTCCGGTGAAGGGAGCCAGTGTGCAGGCTGAAGATGAGTTCCCGGTGAAGGGGTGTCCGGTGAAGGGAGCCAGTATGCAGGCTGAAGCGGGGTATCCGGTGAAGGCAGCCAGTATGCAGGCTGAAGCGGGGTGTCCGGTGAAGGGAGCCAGTGTGCAGGCTGATGCGGGGTGTCCGGTGAAGGGAGCCAGTATGCAGGCTGAAGCGGGGTGTCCGGTGAAGAGAGCCAGTGTGCAAGCTGAAGCGGGGTGTCCGGTGAAGGGAGCCAGTGTGCAGGCTGAAGATGAGTTCCCGGTGAAGGGAGCCATCTTGGGGCGTGGTCACTACCATGGGAAGGTCAGGACAGCCGGGACGGGACCAGAATAACCGGACCACTGGGTGGACCAGCATCGCTTATAACAGGGGCTGTAGCTCAAGTGGTAGAGCGCTCGCTTAGCATGTGAGAGGTACGGGGATCGATACCCCGCAGCTCCAGATACTGGTTTTGATGTTTGGCTTGCCATACGCGTTGATCTCAACGCATAGCACACTTCAGCATGGACGCATGCAATGGAACCTGGCTGGTGTCATGCACCTCTATTTACTACAACAACCCAGTGCAGATATCCGGCAAATACATAGACCACTCGGCAAATACTCGGGCAGCCCCAGGGCCCAGGATGGTGTGGGGAACACAGTCCAGAGCCAGGGCGATATCTCCCCGGCCGAGATCCCAGAATCTACCCTCCCCGGCGTTTTCCTGAGGAGCTGCCCGTACCCTGTCGTAATACCGCCAGCCTCAATCCGCCGGCCAGCCCGAAATTCGGGCCACATATTAATATGTTCCCATCCATGCACTGGAATCTAACACAAAGCGTAAGGAAATTACAAATGTCGTATAAATCGAAGGCCGAAGAGTAAAAAACACAACATTCTCGCATAGTTAACATTTCAATGCTTATCATTGAAAATGTTAGAAGTTAGAACGTTAACTTTTAAAGTACCTACGTCTAAGAATTCCTTGAATGGAAAATACATTGTCGATATTTCGACCTCAGGCCTCTTTCATGATTTTGTTTTATTTTTAAACAACGTAATTGCACAGTATACATGCATTGTGTTATCATTGCAACTGAGGCAATTCACAAACACTTGTAAGTGAAATGTCGCACAGTGCCCACTGCCCAGTGCATATATTTCAAATTACGATTTTACAATATTTCGCGGGATACCTAAGGGGAAACAGTCCTATTTTATATACACACAGGGGCGCAGCCAGATCTTCGGCAAGGGGGTGGGGGCACGGCATCCCCAGAAGGGCCCCCTCGGCCAAAGGCCCCCCCCCCAAAAAAAAAAACGCGAAATGGTATCTCCTCGGATTTAGGCCTCTATATTTTGCAGGGGTCCTAAGTTATCGAGAAGAAAAAAAACGGCAGACAGACCCATATTGAAGAGCGTAGATTGCGTAGATTGACTGCGTGCGTAGTAGATTGACTGCGTGCGTAGATTGACTGCGTGCGTAGATTGACTGCGTAGATTGACTGCGTAGATTGAATGCGTAGATTGACTGATAAGTACGTAGTCTGATCAAAATAATGTGCGGCAACTGACTCCCTTTGCCACCATGTGAAGTATTAACACGCGCACCGACGTGGGGGTTTCCGCACACCTGAGGTTTTCGTAAATATTGGGAAAACGGCGGTGTGTAGCGCCACCAAACTTAGCATAGCTCTTTGGGCATCAATTATCCAATTTTTTTTGTAATTTTGTATCTCGAGTCATCTCAAGTCAGGTCAACAGGTCATGTTAAGTGAACCCACCTCCAAGCAAGTTTTTGAAAGATTAGTGACCCCACCTCCAAGCAAGTTTTTAAAGTCGCGCCAAAGCCACAGTGATTGACCGAGCGGTTTCAAACTCACAGGACTTAATTAGGCCATAAGTACCTACAATTCGTTTATCTTGGATTTATAATATCGGTGACCTAAGGTCAGATCCAGGGGCGCAGACAGACCTTCGTCAAGGGGGGGGGGGGGGGGGGCTCAGTATCCCGAGGGGCCTCCTCGATCAAAACCACCACCCCCCAAACACAAAAAAAATGGCGCGAAATGGTATATACTCGGATTTGGGCCACTATATTTTGGCGGGCCCCTAAATAGTCGCAACAAAAAACGTCGGACAGGCCCATGTCGAACAGAACCTATGCGTAGATTGACTGATAAGTTCTTAGTCTGATCTAAAAAAAATTGCGGCATCTGATCCCTGTTGGCACCATGATGTGAAAAGTATTAACACGCGCACCGACATGGGGGTGGATATCCGTCCCCGAGGTTTTCGTAAATATTGGAAAACGTCGACAGGCAGCGCCGCCAAACTTGGCGTAACTCTTTGGGGAACAATCACCCAAATTGTGTGCCATTTTTATCTCGAGTCATCTCAGGTCAGGTCAACAAGTCACGTTAAGTGATCCCACCTCCAACCAAGTTTTTGAAAGTTTGTGGTCGTACCAAAGTGATCGACCGAGCGGTTTGAAACTCACATGATTCATTTAGGCCATAGCCCATAAGTACCTACAATTCGTATATCTCGAATTTGTAATATCGGTGACCTAAGGTCAATTCTATTTGGTAAACTTCCATTATATGTAAGTGGAGAAAATGAAAACAGCGTAGAAATCCACAGAAAACGCTTAAATTTGACCAGTTTTCACCAGGTACCTACACAATTCTTGTGCCAAATGCAAAGATCCAAGTCACATTTGTGTTATGTGACCTCTACGAGGTCAACTCAGGTGACCCAAGAGGTTACGTGTTTTTTCTTCAATAACTCTTTGCCAAATGAAGGTAGAGTAATAAAGTTATCAACATTGTGTTTCGCTCGTCGAGACACGTTGATTGATGTAAAATTTGAACTTGATCTGACCTTGACCTGATCACAGGACGGGTCAATTTTCGAATATGACCTAACTAGGTCATGATCATCCGATATACCATTCGATGCGTCTCGACAGAGAAACACAATGGTGACAACTGTAAGTATCACTTTATCATGCGTATCTCAAAAGTTATTCCCTAAAAAAAATCCGCGATTTTGAGAATGTTTCACGTTCGATGGCCTTCCCTGAGCTAGGCTGTTGACCCAAGGTCAAATCTGATGAAGCCTGAGTGACACCAAATTATATTATCTTTCGCACTGGCGGATCCAGCCTCTCTCCGTTGGGGGGGACATTTTTTTTTGTGGCAAAAAGGTACCCCATTTTTTCCAACGCGGTTTTGGGCCGGTCGCCTTATTTTGATTTTCGAGCTAAGAAATTCCCTTTTGAAATTCACAAAAAAAATAATTTTGTGTTTTTTGTTCTCCGAAAAAGTTTTAACGATTTTGGAGGGTGAAAAACGCAAAATTTCGAATATTCGAGATGGCCGTTTTGAAGAGAATGCCATTTTTTTCTTCTTTTGACGTTTTTATTTGCAATTTGCTTCAAAACTCTATTTTCTACGATTGTTCAAACCTTTATCGTTTTTCCGCCAAAAATGTCATGACATGGCGTCATTAAAACGTCATTATTTCCCACAATACTACATCAATTTGATTTGAATTTAGGTGAGAAGGCGTATAATTGATGCAGCATAAGGTACTGAAAGTTTGACGTTGATATCTATCATAGTTTTCATGTTATTGAGAAAATCCGGGAGGGGCTGATTCCGCCCCCCCCCCCCCAGCGGGGTGCAGGTTAAGTGTCACCAGGGTTGCTTGAATTGCATCAGGTGCGCTGTTTTGTCTATCATTGAAATAAAGGGATACATACAAACTTCAAATTCAATCACTCGCGAGAGAAAAAACTTCCGTTTTCATGAAGTTTTCTCCTAAGACCCTTGTTTTTCACGTTCAATGCAGTGTTCGTTCAGTTCAATGCGCGGGGGCATACTAGTATTGAATGCCCTTCTCAGATTCCTGTGGAAGGGGGGCGGGCATTTGTCCCTGATGCCCCCTGGATCCGCCAGTGCCAGCAATTACCGCCAAGGAGAGCCTCTGCCAGACACTTACCTAATGGAATTCATTTTCCCATTTTCAAAATTTGTATAAGCAATTGCGAAAGTTGTGTCATGCCGCGAAGCGGCGCGAAATTTTCCGGTTTTTAACTGTGGATAGCTGGATTTTGACTGCTGCAAAGACGATTTTACGATAAATTGAGGACGCGCGGGGGGTGGGGGGGATACTTGTATTGAATGCCTCCCCCATATTCCTGCGG
>JAXIVJ010006611.1:15000-47500 GCA_036785665.1 Chirona hameri
ATATTGGGCTTTGGGGAAGTTTATGCCGTTGTCGGAGGATCAGAACCCGGCCGAACCGAGCAAGATAATGGACCTTGTTCGTTACACTTGGTTGTGCGTCCCATTCTTTGTGAGCAAAAACAAAACGGGCAAGTTTTCAGAATACAAAAATGATGATAGGGCGAAATTTTACATTTGTTTACATTTTGTATTGTATACACGTTTCGGCACTCTTTCACAGGAATGTGGCTTTTACGAGTCCACGTCAATTGTACAGAAACAAACTAGAATATTCATAAAATCACGAGGAAGACTAAAAATAGACATAAAATCACCATGCCAGCTGCGAGTGCTAGCGAAATCACAAGCAAGAGTAAAGCTAGACATAAAATCACCATGCCGGCTACGAGTGCCAACTAAACTATCACGTCATACATCGGCGCTTTACCTCCTTTTTGAAGTGACCAGCTGTGGCACTAACAATATCTGAGGCACGCTCGTTGAACAGCTCACAGGCACGATAGATAAACGTACCCTTTCCCCAATTGGTTCTCGCTCGAGCAACACGAAGATGGTCCGCCTGCCTTGTGACTCTCGTGGTTACATCTCTGTTGAACACGAAAGCCGCGCGAATGCACTCCGGATCGTCTGTTACAAGTATCGTGTGTGTTGCACAGAGCGTACTGTACTCGATTAACTGCTGCACAGACATCCAGCCTAGCCTAGTCAGCACGTCAGATATGTGCTGGAACTTTCGTCGACCTGAAACGACGCGAGCACCGAAGTTCATCACCTTCTGAAGTCGCTTCAGGGACGTAGCACTGGTACAATTGCCGTATACTATGCAGCAGTAGCGCAAGTGTGACAACACCAAAGCATTCACAAGCACGGGTAGTATTTCACGCGGCAATACATGGCTAGCGTGTAACAGTCCAATCAGAATCCCATTACACCGTTTGATGACACTGTCGATGTGGGACTCGTACGTCAGGTTGGAGTCCATGACCAGTCCCAGGTTCTTCACCTGCGTCGCCGGTTGCAGGGTGGCTCCCATGAACTGGATACTGGGGGCACGATGAGTCGCTGCTAGCTGCTGCCTCCCTCCAGCAAACAGCAGCTCCGTCTTCGACGCGTTGACGCACATGCCGTTCTGCATGAAGTAGGTGCCCAGGATGTCGAGCACCCACTCCATTGCCTGCTGCACGTCCGAGAGTCGGCTCCGTGGCCCGGAAACGAGTACCTGCGTGTCATCTGCGTACCTTATGACCTGAACAGGAAGTCTGCAAACATCTTATGGGACGTAGCAGGACAGGCTGAGTGCAGCTATGTTGAATAGGAGCGGTCCCAGACAGGAGCCTTGGAACACGCCTATGTTGATCGATTTCGCTGATGACACCTCATCCGTTCCAGGAATCCTGACTTGCTGTTGGTGGTTGGTCAGGTAACTCCGGAACCAGCCAGGGTCGATTTGGAGCAGCTGAAGCTGACTGAGAAGCACTTCGTGGTCGACCACATCGAAGCAGCGGCTCAGATCGATCAGTGTGAGGAGACTGAGGTCGCCCCGGTCCATCGCCCACCGTATGCTGTCTGAGACGGTGGCCAGTGCCGTTGCTTGTACATTTTACACGTGAGGAAAATGGTCCCAAGCACAATACAATAAATGATCACGCAACACAAAATATGCTTCATGGATTTCACCCACAATACAACACATAAGGTATGCTTGCAAGCACAAATATCAACGAGTGGTTTTCTGGATCGTACAGACTTAATGGAATAATCATTTATACGTTCTTGGACGATACCGCGAAAATAAATATTTATATCGAGACTTTTCAGACAAATTATTGCACGTGGCCGAAGGCCGAGTGCAATAATTTGTCTGAAAATTCGAGATATAAATATTTATAAGCGGTAGAGTCCTAGATATTATTTCCTGTGTGTTTAACAAGACAGAGTCGATGGCAATGGAAAGGCCTTATTTTAATCTGACGGATTGGTTAGATGATGATGTTGATACAATCGAAAACGAAGCCAAAGACTATGTTAACGGATTAAAAAATGTAAACACTGTGACCAAAAAAATGTATTGGATCAACAAACTAGAAAAGGCTGCAGAAGACTTATTCAAAAAGAAGACAACTATACTTGAACTTTCACCTCGAGATTTGAATGCCTTAGTTTGCAAGTTTCTTGTCTCTGAAACGGGAAGACGGTGGCGATTATGAAACGGGAAGCATTCACAACCTTTTCAGCTTGCTTAACTCGTACCTGAAGGAGCATGGATACTGCTCAAGTCTGCAAGATCTCCTGCAAGCAAGACTCCTGGACAGCTCGTTCTGAACAACTGCACAAACATCACCATCAACTACCGCTGAACTCTGGCCAGACTGACCAATTCTGACCTCTAACGACAGCCGTCTTCTTCATGACTGGTATCTGCCTGTTTTGTTCTCGCCTGCATGATACTATGTATATCAATACATTTTGTTTGATGCGTATTTTCGTCTTTGAGAGTATAAACCAAAACGCAATACGATGACTCAGCAAAAAACTAATATCGGCGATGTATTTACCAATACAAAAGCTATATAATGTATTTTAGTTTTCTTTAAACAAGAAGATGGTAATCACAACATACGATCCAAGAAAACAATCCAAATTAACGTCTCGTGCAAAGTTTCCTGGATCCCAGTTTTATGCTTAAAATTGCACAAAACATACAGGAAAATAGCAACCGCGTTTCTTTGGGGCGATCGGTTTTCGCTGCCGGTATGCGTATTTCGGTTTCCCGCATTATAATTGTCACCGAGTAGCGTAAAACTGAACATGTCAGTCAAAAATATAGGTATTGCTCTGAAATTTGGTTTGGGCATCGTCCATACTTGGTTCTCCAATATATATTCTGTTTTTTTTTATAATGATTTATGTGTGGAAAATTGTTCACATTTTTTCTTCTCTCAAATATATTCAAAAACCGGAAGATATATTGGAGAACCAAGTATGGACGATACCCAACCCGAATTTCAAAGCAATATCTATACTTTGGACTGACTTATGTCGTGTTTTACGCTAGCCGGTGGCAATTATAATGAGGGAACCGCGCGACAGGCCAGCCCGGTAGCGGGCCGGTAGCAGGCCCATTGACTTACGTTATTAGCGAGTGGTAGCAAGCTTGTAGCGAAGGTGAGTGTCGCAGTGAGTGTCGCATGCAAGCTTTTTAGAAAATAACTCGTGTATTTATCAACCGATTGCAATGAAACTTTCAGTACCCTACTAACAATTTGACACATACTCTCAACTTTTGTTAAATTATATCCTCCATGACCCGTGACCTGTTTCTCAAGGTCATGCCAGGCGCAACTGGCGTCCCGTAGTATCGGTGCTTGTAACTTGTGCAGTTTCCTAGTGTTAGCTACTCAAGAGCTCGCGTGTCAACAGCACAGGTGTCAACAGGTGACATTTATGATTTTCACTGAGATTGTGACCTCAGTTGACCTTTTCAGAGGTCAACCGAGGTCACTGACCTCCGATGACCTGATATTACTTGTTTTGCCCTATGGCAGTTTCTAGGGCATTTTGTGACGCTGATTTCAAATTTGGCATCCATTTTACATTGTTATATGTTCCACTGGGGTCATGCATTTTCACAGTTCAACCGAGGCCATTGACCTCCGATAACCTGAGATGACCCTTTTTGAATCTGGTAGTTTCTGGGACATTTTGTGACGCTTATTTCAAATTTGGCATCCATTGTGCTACGCTCGGCTTCGCTCGTGAAACGCCCATCCAGGCGTCTAACTGAAAGTATTTTGCTTGACATGTGGTGACAATCCTTACCGGGGAGTTTGCATCGTGCGACAGAAATTTCCCTAGATTCGTCGTGAGCGACAAATCTCGCCATTCATAGACATCTGGACAATGGCAAGGTAGTATGTGCGTCAAGATAGCGTCGTATTCGTATTCGTTGTCATCGTCGAGTTCCGATTTGCCCCAAATAAAGTATATGTGTAGATCTCGTCGAGTTAAGCACGAATATGCTATCAGTTTTGCCCTAGGGCGCACGGTTTGACATCCAGAGCTCATCGAAATATCTCCACACGGTGCACAGCCAAGTTTTTTTTTTGTTCGTTTACAATACTATTTGGAGACGAATGCGACATTTTTAAGCCGGTGTACATCCTAGTGTTTTCGTTTCAAGTTAGATTTGCTCGCAACAGGCCTCAAATGAATGGCCGTCACGCCAGGTTGCGTCATGGTTAAGCAAAAGTCACCAAGATGCCAAAGGTCAAGGCCACGGAGACGAATACGACATTTTTTTTTTAAGACGGTGTACAGCCCAGTTTGTTTTCGTTTACTGTTCGATTTGCTCGCAACAGGCCTCAAATGAATCGCCGTCACGCCAGATTGCGTCATGCTAAAAAAATGTCAGCCATAGGTCAAAGGTTAAGGTCGCGGAGACGAATACGACATTTTAAAGCCGGTGTACAGCCTTGTTTGTTTGTTTACCGTTATATTTGATCGCAACAGGCCTCAAACGAATCGCCGTCACGCCAGGTTGCGCTATGCTTAAGAAAATGTCGCCCAGACGTCAAAGGTCAAGGTCACGGGGACGAATACGTCATTTTTAAGCCGATGTACAGCCTAGTTTGTTCGTTTACCGTTTGATTTGCTCGCAACAGACCTCAAATGAGTCGCCGTCACGCCAGATTACGTCACAATTAATAAAATGTCACCCAGAGGTCAAAGGTCAAGGTCACAGAGATGAATACATTTTAAAGCCGGTGTACAGCCTAGTTTGTTCGTGTACCGTTATATTTTATCGCAACAGGCCTCACATGAATCACCGTCACGCCAGGTTGCGTCACGCTCAAGAAAATATCACCCAGAGGTCAAAGGTCAAGGTCACGGAGACGAATACGACATTTTTAAGCTGGTGTACAGCTAAGTTGTTTCGTTTACCGTTCGATTTGCTCGCAACAGGCCTCAAATGAATCGCCGTCACGGCAGGTTGCGTCACGCTCAATAAAATGTCACGAACGAGCAAACTAATGAACAAACTAGGCTGTTCACCGGCTTAAAAATGTCGCATTTGTCTCCCTGACCTTGACCTCTGGGTGACATTTTCTTGAGTGTGACGCAGCCTGGCGTGACGGCGATTCATTTGAGGCCTGTTGCGATCAAATCGAACAATACACGAACAAACTAGGCTGTACACCGTCTTCAAAATGTCGTATTCGTCTCCGTGACCTTGACCTTTGACCTATATGTGAACATTTATTAAGCGTGACGCAACCTGGCGTGACGGCGATTCATTTGAGGCCTGTTGCGAGCAAATTGAACTGTAAACGAAACAAATTAGGCTGTACACCGGCTTACAAATGTCGTATTCGTCTCAGTGACCTTACCCCCTGGCCTCTGGGTGACTTTTTCTTAACCGTAGCGCAACCTGGCGTGACGGCGATTCCTTTTAGGCCTGTTGCGAGCAAATCGTATTGTAAATGAAACAAACTAGGCTGTACACCGTGTGGTGACATTTCGATGACCTCTGGAGGTCAAACCGTTCACCCTAGGGCAAAACTGATAGCATATTCGTGCATAACTCGACGAGATCTACACTTATACCTAATTTGGGGCAAATCGGAACTCCACGCTGAAAATGAATACGAATACGACGCTAACTTGACGGACTAACTTGACGGACGGTGGAGCAGTTTCCTCCCAGCCTCTTTGGATATGACTTACGCATCCACAAATAAAAAGACGCAAAAGCTGTGAGCCTTGAACATCGAGTGGATATAAGAAGTCAGCAGATTTGTGGGAAAACAGTCAATAATTAATATGTATATTGTGCGGCGTAAGAACCATGTTAACGATTGTTTTTACGGTGAATGTGGAGAGTATTGTATACAAAAACAAAAACCACTTCCTCGTTGGGATAATGAATTATTTAGCCATTACAGGAAATAGTTCACCTTCAACATGGGATTTTGAATTGAAATAGCAGTTTTGTAGCCCGTGTTGAGAAATCCTTATCTGCAACTTTTCTTGGCTGAAAAGACTCTCCAGCCGAAAACATTTGACTTTTTGGCGAAGGAATGCGGCGCATATATGATATACCGTACCGTCTGAGAGTGCCAGCACTGGTCTGAGCATGCGCAGGCCAATAACGCACACCATAACATTAATAATTTACGACCTTCTGTCCTGAATTGGCGCGATGTAGGACCATTTTTGAAAAGAAAAAAAGAAACTATTAAAAAATATAATAAAATCGTGTTCTGAAAAATTTCCGAAGGTGAACTATTTCCTTTAACACACACAGTTGAGAGGGTATGCCACTAACACGCAGTGGAGGGGGGGGGGGGCACTTTAGTGCCCCCCCCCCACCCTAAGATCTCCGCAAGTATGAGAGGTAGAATTATGAAACTTACAGGGTAGGTAGGTGCTATGATGATCTAGATTTTCTGACATTTTCTCGATCTTCTGTCAATATCTTCAAGGTCACGAAGGTCAAATCTGACCAAATGTCACAGTTCTTGGAATTTGACCTCTGCTCTGTGACGTCACAGGTCACCAGCAATGTGTCCAAAGTTGTTTCTGGGGATGAACATTGACATTGTCTACCGAATGGCGTTTGAATCATCCCGATCCGACTGTTGGTTCCGAAGATATCGATTTGCCGACCGCGATTCTGGCCGCCATCTTTGACTGAAAATTCATATAACTCAAAAATTGATCGACCGATTGTGATTTGCTGCTAGTCAAACGGTCTGCTATTGAGTTGGCGTTAATGTCGCGCTAAAAACACCGCCCTGCTCTGCTCCGTTTTCTGTTGAGCTATTCACCAAAACATGTGTGTGTGTGTGGGGGGGCACACAATCCCCCCCCCCCCCCCTCCACTGCGCGTGTTAAGCTTCCATAGCGAATTACGAGCCCATTATGTGTGCCAACAGCCAGTTGTAGCCAATCGGTCCCGAGCAAAGACATTGATTGTGATGTTGAACGCATCGACCCACCAGGCACCGACAATATGCAGACTCAATACTCAATAGCCTATCTTTTGTAAGCGATGAGCAGAGACTAACCCCAGTGGCAGATGACATGCGTTACGTCATATGCTTGACCGAGACGAAGCAGGTTAACCAGGGGCGTAGCTTCTCCAGAAAAGTTGGGGGGAGGGGGGGGGGGGCTAAGCTGGGAAAAATTGCTTAAAGGAAATAGTTCACCTTCAACATGGGATTTTGAACTGAAATAGCAGTTTTGTAGCCCGTGTTGAGAAATCCTTATCTGCAACTTGTCTTGGCTGAAAAGACTCCAGCCGAAGATATTTGACTTTTTGGCGAAGGAATGCGGCGCATATATCATCGCATATATCCAGATCAGGCCGAGCGCCTGAATATGGCGGCCGCCACGGACCGGAGCTCCGGTGTTTTTGCTAAGTTATACCTGTTTTCGGACATTGCTGGGCGTTGTAGAAGTGACCAACAGTGTGCAAAGTGCCAGTGATTCCGGTGAAATGAGTGTCGGGTCGCGCAGACGTACCGTATTTCTGCTCTGGACATGTTTATATCTAGGCACTGCCCTGAAGGGGTCACACTTGGACCAACAGTATTCTACCGGTTTCCGGAGAGCTGCACCGCACCAGCACGCCAATCCGGAACGAGGGATTCAGTCTACCGACTCTACCGAGGGCCAGCTGACCGGCCTGCAGCGGCGGTCGGGTCGGCCGCGCGGCCGCGGCCGCACAGAGGCGGCCCCAGCCACCGCAGAGGGAGGAGGGCGGGTCGCCGGTTGCAGCAGCGGCGCGCCGGGCCGCGGGAGGCCGACCAACGGACAGACCCGCGATCAACCGATTACGACCACGCGCTCATCGATGTTCCTTGTGCCCCGCTGAGCGGCTCGACCGCTGGCGCCGCCCCTGGCATACCGGTTCGGCTGGGATGCCGGTCCCTCGGGAGGGGGGGGGGGGGGGTGAGCGGTCGGCTGACCCTGCGCGGGTCGCCCCCGCCCCTCCCCGCTGCCTGGCGCGGCCGCCCCGACTGACGGCGCGTCAGACCCGGAGCTGGACTGGCGGCGGCGGCGACCGGGGAGACGGGCCGCCCGCGCCGGCCGGGGGAGCGCCGGGCGCCTCGCTCAGGCTGGGCCACATCAACATCCGATCACTACCACCGAAACTGGACGAAACCCGGATGATACTGCAGCATCACAACATCGATGTACTCTGTCTGTCGGAAACCTGGCTCACGGAGGACATAGGAAGCGAGATTCTTATTTTCCCGGGATACAGCGTGTTTCGCAAGGACCGAACTCTGCCTAAACGCGGTCGGAAAACGGCCCGCGGGGGAGGGCTGGCGGTGCTGGCCAGGGACTACCTCAACATTACAACAATGAAGATTGCAACGCCGACCACCGGCCGCCTGGAGGCAGTGTGGCTAATGCTGACTGCCTCCGGTGGTCGGTCCGCCGTCATTGGCGCCATCTATCGGCCTCCGGACGGGCGGCTGTCGGATGATCTGGACTCTCTCAGGCAGCAGCTGCTCGAGGCTCTCGGGACGGGGAGGCCGGTGTTCCTGCTGGGGGACGTGAATGTCGACCTGCTTCGGCCCGGGAGACCGGATACGGTGCAGTACTCAGCACTGCTGACGGAGCTGAGCCTGGTGCAGCTGATCCGGCAGCCGACACGCCCGGGTGACACACCGTCGCTGCTAGACCACATCGTGACCAACCAGACGGACACCCGTGTGACAGCCAGAGTCATTCCAGCACATGTCAGCGACCACGACCTGACTGTTGCTGACATACCTCTTCCGAGAGTTAAACGGAAGCCGCGAGAGCTGACCACACGGTCCATGAGGAACACCAACTTCGATCATCTCTGTCTGGACCTGGTGACATCGGACTGGTCTGACATGTACAGAGCCGACAACGTGGACACTGCATACTCAGCGTTTTTGCAAACGCTGACTACGGCGGTTGATGTTCACTGCCCTCTGAAACGCATCCGCTTCAGACATCGCGAGTGTCCCTGGCTGACACTCAGCGAGGAGCTTCAGGAGCTGCAGCAACTGAGAGACTCTGCTCGCAGAGAGTGGGACGCTCAGCACACCGCTGATTCACGGAGGCGGTACACTTCGCTCCGTAAGAAGTTTAGGAGAAACTTGGCTAAAGCACGGACTGAGTTCTTCGGGTCCCGGAGATCAGCGAAGAACATGTGGAAGGATCTCAGATCGTACGCCATCAGCAGTACCAAAACAAGTAAAACAGACACCAGCCTGGACGCAGCGTCGGCCGATCAGTTCAACACCTACTTCGCGGGCGTGGGCCGCCGTATCGCGGAGGGACTCGCTGCGCAGCCGGGCAACCCTGTGCCGCCCCGGCCGCCGACTGTCATCAGCGCCGGGTTCCGTGTGCGGCCGGCTACACTGCCTGAACTCGGCCTCGCTCTGCGCCGGATGTCGGACTCTTCGGCGGTGGGAAGTGATGGTGTCTCGCTCGTGATCGTTCGGCGATGCTTTGCGGTGCTGGCGCCTCACATTCTCCATGTGGTGAATATGTCAATTGTGAAGGGGGTAGTGCCCGCACACTGGAAACGTGCGATTGTTGTGCCGATCCACAAAACTGGGAGTAGGACGCAACCAAGCAATTTTAGGCCTGTCAGTGTTTTGAGCGTAATAGGGAAACTTGCGGAAAAAGTGGTTAGTTTAGAATTGTTAGAATATTTAACTGAAAATCACGTGATGTCGCCCACCCAGTACGCATATCGACCGGGACACTCCACAGAGGACGCTGTTGTCGACGTGGTCAGCGCCATCTCAGACAACCGAGACAGGGGGCATGTGACATGCATCACGTCATGTGACCTTTCAAAGGCGTTTGACTGCGTCGGCCGCGGTACCCTTCTGGCGAAGCTTGAGTGGTACGGTGTGTCGTCCCATTGGTTTGATGACTATTTTAGGAGTAGAACACAGTCTGTGAAGGGGGGTGGCGCGCTAGAGCCGGTAGATTTCGGAGTCGTTCAGGGCAGCATCCTCGGACCAATCTTATTCAACATGTTCACTAATGATCTCCATTGCCATCTTTCTGACCAATGCAAAATTGTCTCCTACGCAGATGACACCGCCATCATCCACAGCGCTCCTCCTTCTAAGGAAGGATTGACGGTGCTAAAAGACAAGGTGGAGGGCGATTTAGCCCGTCTTTCCAACTGGTTCAAAACGAACGGGCTTAAAGCTAACCCTAGTAAAACTGAGATGTCTCTATTTGGAACACCGTCTGCCATAAAAAAGGCATCGAACTTCAGCGTAAGCTTTGATGACGTCTCATTGATGCCAGCGGACCATATCAAAATTTTAGGAGTCTTGCTCGATCAGCATCTTACCATGGAGAAGCAGACAGCCAGAGTAGTAAAACGTTGCTTCGGAATCCTCATCACACTGAAAAAATTGAGCCTCACTCTTCCAAAGTCAACCCTAATAACATTGGTACAGGCGCTCGCCTTCCCTCATGTGACATACTGTTTGCCGGCCTGGGCTCCACCCACTAGTTCGCTGCGTCAGCGAGTCGAGAAGGTCATTAACTTTGCCGCGCGCGTCGTGATGAAAAAGCGCAAATTTGACCACATTTCTGAATCACGGCGCCAGCTCAGTTGGCTACCATTTGAAAGCATTATTCAGCAGAGAGACTGCCTGCTAATCCACCGACTAGTGAACAGAGAGGATGCACCGGAAAATCTCAGGTCTTTGGTGAGGTACCGAGCAGATGTGACCGAGCGAGCTACCCGTGCGTCCGAGGCTGGTGCCCTTCACACTCAGCGATGCAGGCTAGAAGCAACACGCAAGTCCGCGCCGGTCAGACCGATTCGAGCGTGGAACGGTCTCCCCGCTGATGTGCGGCGAACTGGAGATGTGAGAGAATTTAAAAGACGCGTCAGGGAATTGTTGCTCTCCCCGACATAGGCTGTGGGTGACCAGGTACCGTCTGTATTTTACTGTTTGCGGAGCGTTAGTCAATAGTCATCAATGTGCTCCACCATCCATATCGTCCATCTACGAGTTTAACCATTCTCATTCATATTGCTTTTATTTTGCATATGGTTGTATTGTTCATCTGTACTTTTATCTTACTGAATTTTATGTCTTTTACAATTTTTTCGAGTGCATGCTATTTTGTATCATGACAATGCCCTCAGCAGCTATACTCAATCTGTATGACACTGTGGTGGTAAGAGCCAGTTGGTCGATTGGATCCCACAAAGATTCGCAATAAATAAATAAATAAATAAATAAATATATGATATACCGTACCGTCTGAGAGTGCCAGCACTGGTCTGAGCATGTGCAGACCAATAACGCACACCATAACAGTAATAATTTACGACCTTCTGTCCTGAATTGGCGCGATGTAGGACCATTTTCGAAAAGAAAAGAAACTGTATTAAAAAATATAATAAAATCGTGTTCTGAATTTTTTTCTTCCGAAGGTGAACTATTTCCTTTAAAGGAAATAGTTCACCTTTGAAAATTTTACACAACACCATTTGATTATATTTTTTAATACCATTTATTTTTATATTGTCAAAAATAGCCTTATATCGCACCGATTCAGGACAGAAGGCCGTACATGTTTATTGTTTATCAAAACTATATGCATACTCTCTGAGTCAGAGTCCTGACGTCACGCGAATGTAAAAAATGGTTCAGCCAATCAGATTTGAAAGTAGTCGCGTAAAGATAGACTCGCATTGGAGATGTGCCAACCGGCGGCCGGCCATCGCTTGCTAGCACCAGCTGCAAGCTGATTGGCTGATGGTATAGCCTCTGCCCGGGCTAGAACCAGTACAACATTCTTTCGCCAGCACCGCATTCCTCCGCCATAAACTCAAATATATTCGGCTGGAGAGTCTTTTCAGTCAAGCAAACTTGCAGATAGGGGTTTCCCAACACGGACTACAAAACTGCTATCTCAGTTTAAAACTAATGTTGAAGGTGAACTATTTCTACCATCAAAATCCACAAAATACAGATTTATCTCCGGATTTGACCCATTTCCACGTCAAAGTTGGCGGGCTTGAAACCAAGTGCGGGGGGACTGAAGCCCCCTCAACTGAAAAGAGGAGTCTACACCCCTGAGGACAACAGCGGAAGACAGAAGACAGTAGACACGCGTCAGGTGCTGCCGGCAGCTGTGGCAGCGATCATGCGCCAGCCGTGACTACAGAGCTACAGGTGGCGCTAGTATCGATATATAGGTGACGCTGTGGCTCGTTCACGAACCGTAGCGGAGAGTGATGGACCGGTTGGAGCATTGTGGGGTAGGGCTGCAAAGTGCAAAAGCAAAGTAAAACTGGGTTTAGTGGTTAGAATTTCTCCTGCATGGTTCAGGTGCATTTTATTAGCACATATTCAGAATATGTATCGATTCAAATTCAATCAGCACCGATATCCTGGTCATAGCTTAGCTATCGCTGATTAACCCTGCCCACATCGCTCCTGGTTAATAGGTATGCATGTACTTGCCGGATGTTAGGCTAGCTATGCAGCATGCGGCAATTATACCGATAAATCCCCTGAGTGTCGGCTAATTTTATTGAGACTCTACTACGCCCAATACTGCCGGGACCGTGTTGTGTGCTACAACCAGACATGTGCCTGGATCCCGGGATCCAGCTGAGATCCGGATATCTGTGTCCTGTGTCCGGGATCCACATGGCACACCAGATCCAGGTACACAATAAGCCGAGGGATCCACAAAGATCCCAGATTCTGATATATTTTATGCCGTGGGATCTACAATTTGCGCCGAGGGAGCCAGGAGGATCCCATATCATCATGCATTTTATACCGAGGGATCCACTGGGATCCCAGATTCAACTTCGGGATACAGACACAAGTCTGGACTACATACTAAGATTCCTTTACTAATAAGGTTTACCCACGAGGAAGAAACGACTCCCGGTGTGACGTCAGAGCATTTGGCATCAATATTTTGCAATATGGTAGGCCCAGACATATGCCTGGATCTCGGGATCCAGCTGAGATCCGGATTTCTGTGTCCTGTGTCTCGGAATCCACATGAGACTCCAGATCCAGGTACACAATAAGCCGAGAGATCCACACATATCCCAGATCCTGACACTGGCGGATCCAGTCTCCCAATATGGGGGGGGGGGGGGGGGGCTAATTTCACTGGGGGCCTTCCGGGTTCTGAGCCCCAGGGGCCTCCACATGACCTAAAAGGTACCCTCATTTTTTCCCTTTTACAGACTTGGGCTCAGGGTTGATCACATTGTTTTGGTATTCGAATCCACAGACCACACCTACCTTTCAATAAAAAGAGTAATGCGATTTTATTTTTACTATCGTATGAACACAAAGTGACTTCTGGCCATGCTAACTGCTAAGTAACGCTCACTACAACACCTTTCCCTCCCGCCTTGTGATGCGGAATACTACCACGCAGCAAAGCTCGATTATTTGTACTATCGTACTATCGAACGTGTTTCTAATTTTTCGCTATGCTATTCTTCAGGCACGTAGCCAGGATTTCGTCCAGGGGGAGGGGGGCGCCTCGAAAGGGCCACCTTCCCGAGCGTTGAAAGGGCCCCCTTCCCAAGCCTTGAAAGGGCCAAACAAAACGGATGAAAAGGCACGTTACAGGGATGGAAAATGCACTATGACAGGTATCGCATGTGCCATACCAACGTTTAGGAGCTGGAGTTAGCAAAATGCCATATCAACTTTGAAACCAGCGACACCAATTTGGAATCAGCTATACCAACTTGAAATATTTTGTTAAGCTCAAGACCTGGAACTCTTTAAACAAATTGCGCCGCCGAGCGGCGCGAAAATTGTGAGTCTTATGCTCTGGATATGCTTTCTCATCAATGCGTCGCATTGCGTATGGTGCGGACTTCTAAAAAAAAATATTTTGCGTTTAAAAGTGTGGTAAAAAAAAGTGTTAAAGTGAACTATTTTGCCCACATATATAGGAAAGTAGCAACATAACACACAAATGCGCCGAGAAACGGACCGTTTTTTTGTAACCCGCATATAATTGAATTTGTAGTTAAAATGCGCCGCGGAGAGACGAAATTTTGAGTTTGATTCCCTAGACAACTGCATTCTTGCTGTTGAAAGGCCCAAGGTCCCTTCAGATCGACTAGGGGCCTCTCCGACCTTTTGAACGCCCTTCCGACCTGTTTAGGGACTCATCTGGGATCCGCGAAAAGACATGATGTGGAGTGGGTGATATATTAACCCGGCATAGATTGGGGTCTCAGCCGAACGCCATTGAAGGGGGGTGGGGGGGGGGGGGGTGTTAAACGTCCCCCCTGGTTATCTTCCGAACAAATAATTGCAGCGAAACGCGCAAGGCGGCAATGGAAAGCTCTCAATGAGACGAATCTAAATCATACTCAAAAAATTCAAAGTGAGGTCAAATGTCAGGTCATGGTCAAGTCAAATGTCAAAGTCGACGTATTTGAGTTTATGGGCCATACTTTCCATACAAGTCCTTTGATTACGACCATAATCACCCAAAGTGCTGCCAGAGGTATGATACACATCCCGCATGAGCTAAAGTGAGATTATTGGTAAAGGTCAAGGTCAGGGTCAGGTTACACAAGGTCACTATGCGCAAAATATCTACGAAAGTCATGCAACACATGTTTTATGGGTTATTTGCCACGTATAATTCGATAGTGATAGTCATTTTACCAACTGAATTCATTTACGTGAAGTTATTGTCAAGTTCAGGTCAAATTCAGGTCACCGAAGGTCAAACTTTGCAACTGATAAATCTAACTAAAAAAGGAATGTTTCTTGACCAGTTGTGTCTCAGAAATACAGTGCTGGCATTTATTTGTCTGTATCTGGTCAATAAAAGCAAATAAACGCAATTTCAAAATATGACGCCATGAGTTACCCATACTTAAGATGTCATGTCAGTCAGAAATGGAGATATCAGTTTGAAATTTGGTATGGTAGTTGCCTACATATGGTTCTCTGACATATCTTTTGTCAATTTTTTTCTTCTTCAAATTTTGATTTTGTGGGAATTTTTCCCAAAAAAACGTTTGAGTTTTTGGGGTAAAAAACTAACAAATTCACAAACACGAGATAGCCATCTTGTAGCCCTTGCCATTTTCTATCCTTTGACGTTTTGGATTGCATTTTACTCAAAATATGACATTTGTACGATCTGTTAAATTTTAGCTGATTTTGGTGTAAACATCGTGTGTAGTTACGTCACTAAATTGGCTATAACTCGACATTTTTCGACAAAATTGCTTTATTTTTGACAGATGACGTAAACGTGATTTAGCAAAAGGTACCCGAAGTTTCACGTTGATAGCTCTATTGGTTTTCGAGCTATCACGAAAATTCATGAGGGGGGGGGGGGGGGCGTTAAACGCCCCCCCCCCCCCACAGTCAATGGCGGGTTAAATACAAAGGCTTTCGGGTATATTGTAACACCCTGACAAAGGGTGTTACAATATGCCAGAAAGCTCCGCTTTTAATATTTGTTGTGGAGTAAGTCCTCTTTGTATTTAATCTTCTTCTGGGATCTTTACGTTATTTTGGCCCTTCATGTCTGACCAGGGACTCCTCTGACCTTCCGGGAAGCCCCTCATGTGTGTCAAGGGACCCGTTCGGCCTGTTTAGAGGTCCTTCTGACCTGGCCAGGGACTGCACTGGCTGCTTTGTCGCCCTGCCGACATGCTCAGGGGTCAGGGGCCTCTCCGATTTGCCCAGGGGCCCTCCAGTGTGGCTAGGAACTCATGCGGCATGTTTAAGGGTCCTTCCGACCGGCCCAGAGACCCTTTCGGTCTAGCCAGAGGCCCCTCTGACTTGCCCAGGAGCCCCTCCGATCTGCCCAGCGACTCGGCTGGTCGGATTGCGCTGGCTGCTTTGTCGCCCTGCCGACATGCTCGAGGGGCCCTCCGAACTGCTCATGGGCCCCTCCGTGCTAGCTAGGGGCCAATTCGGCATGTTCAGGGGCCCTTCTTACCCACCCAGGGGTCCTTTCGGTCTGGTCAGGGGCCCGTCCGATCTTCACAGGGGCCCTTTGAACTTTCCAGTAACCCTCTGGTCTCTCCAGGGGCCCTCCAGCCTTCTAAGGGGCCCTTTCGACTTGGTAAGGGACTGCGCTGGCTGCTTTGTCGCCTTGCGACATGCTCCGATGGCCCTCCGACCTGCCCTGGGGCCCCTCCGTGCTGACTATGGGCTCATTCGGCATGTTCAGGAGCCCTTCTGACCCACCTAGGGGCCCTTTCGGTCTGTGCAGGACCCTCTGGCCTGCACTGGGGCCCTTTGAACTTCCCAGGGCCCTCTGGGCTGTCCAGGGTCCCTCTAATCTGCTCAGGGGCCCTTATGACCTGACAAGGGACTGCGCCGGCCGCTTGGTCGCCCTGCCGACATGCTCAGGGGCCCTCTGTGCTGGCTATGGACCCATTCGACGTGTTCAGGGGGCCCTCTGACCTGCTTAGGGGCCTTTTCGGTCTGGCCAGAGGCCTCTCTCACATGCACAGGGCTCTTTTGAACGTCCAAGGGGCCCTCTGGTCTTTCAGAGAGGGCCCTGGTGGCCCTAAAGGGCCTCTGAAGTGCTCTAAACTCTCTAAAGACCACGCTTCGCGTGGTAAAGAGCCCATGATACCGCCCATGATACCGCCCATGATACCGCCCATGATACCGATACCGAAGGACGTGTCAATTAAGTGCGAAAATAAAATTGATGGATATATGCCTCCAAATATCTCAAATTTTGTAATTTTACATGCTATTTTATATACAAATAAGTTATTCGCTAATAACTTGACTAAATAAAGCCAGAAGGGCCGGTAAACGTCATTTTGTTGTTATCATCAAGACGCGTTGAATGCTCTGCAGCATGACCTCTTTCTGACATTTGATGACCTTGGCTTAGGGTCAATGTCACGGCGCAGGGTCACCTTTCCAAATTTGTCCTACACGGCGATGTTATTTATCTTTGAACTTGTCTTGAAGATAGGAATTAATTTGTATTAAAATAATTGCGCGATCATTGGTGATTATGAAGCAAACTGAAACATTTTCGGGCTTTCTTTACACCGAGAAGGAAGTTATGAAGTTGCTATTCGACATTCAAATTAAAATGAATTAAAAAGTTGCTATTGACGATCAGGTGTTATTTAAGCAAAATCGAATTACTCGCAACAAGACAAGTTTTAAGATATATAACATCGCCACATAGGCCATAATTGGAAACCTAACCTTGAATTGAACCTTATCATTGACCTTAGGTGATTGGCACCAAATATTAGAAAGAGATCATACTGAATATCATTCAACGCGTCTTGACGAAAACTTTGAAATTTAAGGTCAAGGTCATCAATTGTCAGAAAGAGGTCATGCTGCAGAGCATTCAACTCGTCTTGATAAGAACAGCAAAATGACGTTTACTGTACCATTATTATTTTATTCAGGCAAAAGTTATTAGCGAATAGCATATTTTTATATAAAATAGCATGTAAAATGACAAAATTTGAGATATTTGGAGGCAAATATCTCGCAATATTATTTGTGCACTCAATTGACACGTCCTTACACGTAAGAATAGCATAGCGAAGAATTAGAAACATGTTTGAGAAAAGGTATCCAAAAAAAGTTGTAAAATTTCGAAAACATACTAAATTTGGAAATTTTCGAAAATGAAAAATCAATATCACCGTGTTATAAAACAACTCATTGACATTCTAATGACATATAATAAATATATATTGCTCCATAAATTTCCCGCCATATGGGCTGACAAAGATTGACATGCACCGTGACCTTATACACATGCCCGAGGTAATACCTCCAGAACCACTGCTTGCATTGCAATACAACTTTCACAGCTCGCTTTAGCGCCCCAGGTTACCCCATATACCAATTTTGGTCAAAATCGGTGACATGAGGGTGTCATTTTGCACTTTGTTTTTGTCGATTTGTCGTGGAATGCCCAGCAACAAAAAGAAGAACATTAGGATTTTTTAACTGAACCTAATTACCCTACTTAAAATACTAGTAGACGTATTCCACACAACATAGGTACCTATATAAGGAAATTCACTCACACGCTCCTCTGCCACCCAGCAGGCAGCAGGAGACCAAAGACTGTGACGCTGCGTGTAAAATTATAACTTACGTTGGTTGTGAATCACTCAAAATAGCGTAAGACCCCTAAAACTTTTCCTATCCCTACTGCTACCAAAATGCTACAAAATAGAGGCAACACGAATAAGGCAAAACACAAATTATTTCTTTCGCAAGAAGTTATTCTTTCACAGGCAGTATGCACCCATTTTTCATCGCCAGTTTCAGCGGATTTTGGGGGGCTAATTTGCCCCCCCCCTGGATCCGCCAGTGGATCGTGATATATTTTATGCCGTGGGATCTACAATTTACGCCCAGGGATCCACGAGGATCCCAGATTGTTATGCATTTTACGCAGAGGGATCCACTGGGATCCAAGATATTCATGCATTTTATGCCGAGGGATCCACTGGGATCCAAGATCCAACTTCGGGATCCAGGCACAAGTCTGGCTACAACGTTCTTCCATGACACAAAACCGACACTGACATCATGTGGCTGTTTCCGCACCCTCACTAGCAGATCGTGTCCGGACGTTTAAGATTGCCGTGCCGATTCTCTGCCACTTCCTGCACGTTACGGCGTGTCGGACCGACCTCGCCCCGGCCCCGCCCCGTCGAGTTCAGTGACCGCTCCGCCGCTGCTGCCGCCGCCGCCACTCCCGCTGCCGCCGCCGCCGCCGCTGCCGCTGCCGCCGCCGCTCCCGCTCCCGCTCCCGCTCCCGCTCCCGCTCCCGCTCCCGCTCCCGCTCCCGCTCCCGCTCCCGCTCCCGCTCCCGCTCCCGCTCCCGCTCCCGCTCCCGCTCCCGCTCCCGCTCCCGCTGCCGCTGCCGCCGCCGCTCCCGCCGCTCCCGCCGCCGCCGACGACGACGACGACGAGCCTGGTCGGCTGAGTTCTATGATCTGTGGCTGAGTCGTGTGACGTGGACGGGCAGAACAATCTGCCTGGCCTGCCGGCCAGGCAGATTGTTGGCAGGCTTACCTGCCGGCAGAGACACGTTAGCCACGCGGCTTACCTGCCGAGAGAGACACGTGAGCCACGACTTACCTGCCGAGAGAGACACGTGAGCCACGCGGCGCAACTTACCTGCCGATAGAGACACCTGAGCCACGTGGCGCGGCTTACCTACCGAGAGAGACACGTGAGCCAGGTGGCGCGGGTTACCTGCCGAGAGAGACACGTGAGCCACGCGGCGCGACTTACCTGCCGATAGAGACACCTGAGCCACGCGGCGCGGCTTACCTGCCGAGAGAGACACGTTAGCCACGCGGCTTACCTGCCGGCAGAGACACGTTAGCCACGCGGCTTACCTGCCGAGAGAGACACGTGAGCTACGGCTTACCTGCCGAGAGAGACACGTTAGCCACGGCTTACCTGCCGAGAGAGACACGTGAGCCACGCGGCTTACCTGCCGGCAGAGACACGTTAGCCACTCGGCTTACCTGCCGAGAGAGACACGTGAGCTACGGCTTACCTGCCCAGAGAGACACGTTAGCCACGGCTTACCTGCCGAGAGAAACACGTGAGCCACGCGGCTTACCTGCCGAGAGAGACACGTTAGCCACGCGGCTTACCTGCCGAGAGAGACACGTGAGCCACGGCTTACCTGCCGAGAGAGACACGTGAGCAACGCGGCTTACCTGCCGAGAGAGACACGTGAGCCAGGCGGCGCGGCTTACCTGCCGAGAGAGACATAAAGACATAAAGACATAAAAGAAAAGTGCAACAAAGAGCCTCTTGGGCCCATCCGAGGTTGCACCCCCCCCCCCCACCCCCCCCCCCCCCCCCTCCACCAGTCTCGCCCCTTCAAATCACCTTACTCTGCCTGCATAAAAGAAGGCTAATCCCACGAGTATTTATGAACTAATCCCTTCTCTGTAAAGTATTTATCTAATCTAATTTTGAAGGAAGCAAGTGTCACTGCATCAGCGACATCCCCTGGTAGCATATTCCAATGTCCTACAACCCTTCTACTGAAAAATGACTGTCGTAGCCTAGTCCTACTTTGTTTCATAATGAGTTTATGCTGATGACCTCTACCTCGATTTTCCCTATTGAACTCAAACATACCCTTTAAATATCCAGAATGCTGACCATTTACAAATTTGAAGACTTCAATTAGATCTCCTCTTAGCCTTCTATATCTAAGTGAAAACATACCCAATTTCTTTAATCTATCTTCATAAGGTAAACTACCAAGACAATTCACCATTTTTGTTGCCCTTTTTTGAACTCTTTCTAACAACCAGCAATCTTTCTCATATGTTGGAGACCAGGCTTGTACACAATACTCCAAATGTGGTCTAACGTATGCACAATACAGTTTTGTTATTACCTTTTCACTCTTGTAGGAAACATTTCTGTTAATGGCCCCTAGCATTCTAAGTGCCTTTTTCCTAGCTTCTACAACCTGGTCTGACGCTGATAGTCTATTGTTTACCACGACACCTAAATCTCCTTCCTTTTCAATCTGCTCCATTTTCTGCCCACCCATTTCATACCTATGTTTACTGCTAACCCGTCCAGCGTGCATAATCTTACATTTACTCAAATTGAATTTCATCTGCCATGCTTCAGACCACTCAACTAGCTTGTCCAGATCTGACTGAAAAACATCCTGATCATGTTTTCCTCTAATAATCCTGACAACTTTTAGATCGTCTGCAAATTTCAAGACTTTGCTGTCTATACTGTTCTCAATTGCATTCACAAATATTATAAAAAGCAATGGGCCCAGGACTGAGCCCTGTGGAACCCCACTGAGAACCTCCTTCCATTGTGATTGGCACCCATTAAATATAACCCTTTGCTGGCGTCCTGAAAGCCACGTTTCTATCCAATCCAGAATCTTGCCCCTGATCCCATGAATTTTAAGTTGCAACCCCAGTCTTGTATGGGGGACTTTGTCAAATGCTTTACTGAAATCAAGAAAAGCTACATCTAGCTGTTTACCCTGATCAAAGCTATCTGTTGCAACATCCAAAAACTCCAGAAGATTAGTTAAACAAGAACGGCCCTTCCTAAAGCCATGCTGTGTATCCTTGATGAGTTCATTTTGCTCCAAGAATTCAACAATCTTATCTTTGATGATTGATTCAAGCACCTTGCAGAGTAATGAGGTCAGACTAACCGGTCTATAGTTTCCCTCTTTACTTCTATCTCCCTTTTTATGAATAGGAACAACATTTGCTCTTTTCCAATCAAGTGGAATTTTACTATCTGCGAGTGATTTAGAAAATATTATGGCTAATGGAACCGACAACTCCCTTTCAGATTCTCTTAAAAGTCTAGCATGGATTTCATCAGGTCCTTCTGCCTTGTTAGGCCTTACTTTCTTTAGATATTCTAGAACAAGTTCACTACTTATGCCACCTAGCTCTCCTATAGTCTCCTCTGCCTCTGGCTCAGGCTGAAGTGCTGCAATACTACTCTGGTCCTCGATAGTAAAGACAGATTGAAACTGATCATTAAGCACTTCAACCATTTCACTGTCCTTGCTAACTAACACATCATCTACCTTAAATGGACCTATATTTTTGGAAACTGTACTGAACTTATAAAAACTGAAGAACTTCTTACTATCTGCATTACAATGTCTAGCTAAATCAAGTTCCTTTGCCCTTTTAGCTGCTCTGACCTTTTTCTTAACTGAATTTCTTGCATTCTGGTAGGCCTTCTGATTTATATCTAGTGAAGATCCCTTCAAAATGCCAAATGCACTTCTTTTAGCTTGTATAGCACTCCTTACTTCTGGGGTAAGCCAAACTGGTTTGCCCTTGGTTCTGTTACGTTTGTGCCTGAGGGGTATATGCCGATTCTGAATTTGGCTTAATCTAGCTTTGAAAACATTCCAGGCCTCACATGCATCTAAACCTGCCAACTCAACGTTCCATTTTATCTGTGCGAGGTCATTTCTAATACCATCAAAATCAGCCCGGCTGAAGTTTGGAACCATAATAAGGTTATCTTTGGGCCTCATTTCTGATGAGATATTGAATTTAACCATATTGTGATCACTGGTTCCTAGACCTTCACAAATACTTATGTCACTAACTAGATCACTGTTGTCTGAGAATACAAGGTCTAGAATGGAGCAATGTCTGGTTGGCTCATTTACAAACTGATGCATGAAAAGCTCCTCTTCAAAGATTTGCCTATACAACCTACACTCATTTGTTTCCTCTGCTATACTTTCGTATCCTCTTAAGTTAAAATCTCCCATAATAAGACACTGAGCCCGAAAGTTCCTACGTATTTCCTCACAAATATCTTGGTCTGTTTCAGCTTGGGAGTTCCTTGGAAGATTCCCTGGTCTGTAAAATGCACCTATCCTCAACCTTCCTCTGTTTCCTGTACCAATTTTAATGTCAAGCCAGATTGATTCTACTTCTTTTACTTTACTAGAATCATCAACTCTAGTAGTGCAGTACAAGCTATTTACATATACAAACACTCCGCCCCCCTGCCGTGATTCTCTGCAGTATGAGAACATGTTATACCCTTGTAACTCGAAATCCTGTAGCCTATCCCTATTATACCCCTCACTAACCCATGTCTCGGTTACACAAATGATATCAGGCTTTTCAAGGGCAACATAACACTCAAACTCATCAAATTTAGACCTAATACTTTGGGCATTCAGCAACACACATGTGATCTTATACTTTGAGCTGACTCTACTAATTCTGAGGGAATTATGATCTACTGTCCTATTCTGACATGAACTTCTACCAATGCTTACTTCCTGATGCCCTAGTACTAGCGTCCCCGAACCCCCCCCCCCCCCCCCCTCCTACCTAGTTTCCCTGAATGTCACTTCTGTAGGCATCTCCCAAAGCCCTTGCCCCCTCATCCGATAAGTGAAGCCCATCCTTCATATAGTACCTACGCCACTCATAGAACTGATCCCATAAGTCTACATAACTAAGCCCCATAGCTGAACATAAGTTCTGAACTGAGCTGTTCACAGACAGAGCTCTCGAGTACCACTCCTCACTGGCTCCACAGCGAGGGAGGATGCCAGTCACAATTACTGGTTTCCTGGACTCCTTCAACCTCTGCAGCAGGCTCCGGTACTCCGCTACTATTCTCACACTCTGCCTAGGTCCTATGTCGTTCACCCCCACCTGCAGTATAACTGTCTCCGGGCTACTCCTACCAAGTTCTGCCTCAATGACAGGGCCCATATCAGCTACTCTTGCCCCTGGTTTGACTATACATCTGTCCCTCTTCCCACAGAATGTTCGCCTTAAGGGCCTTACCCTTGAGTCCCCAACCACTAAATGCTGAACCTCTTCCCTGTCACTTTCAGCTGCTGACTCTAACGCACTGAACCTATTTGATACTGTAACCTGCGGATGTTCCCTGGGGTTGTACTGCCTGACTCTACCCTGAACTTTTGTCCATCCCTCCTGATCCCCTTCCCTCTTCCTCCTCCAGATTCTGCTACCACCCTCCATTACCCAGCACCCCTCCTCATCCTTACTGTCTGTGGCCCTAGCATTACTTTCCACAATGTTGAGTCTCCAGAAACGTGACCCTCCAACACACTTCCAAACCCCAGCCGCACTATCCACCTTTGCCTTATCCTCCTCCCTTATGCCCCTATCAGAACTACCACTGGTCCCTGATCCTGTAGGCTCCTTTTCTGACCCCCTAACCACGATCTGCGCATACGTTCCTTGGTCAGGAGCTACACCCTCCTGCGGCTCATCTCTACACCTACACTTACTTAACTGCGCCTCAAGCTCCGCTACCCTAGCCTGGAGGGCCTCTAGCTCTGCTACCTTCGCCTGCATCCTAGTCATGCTCATTTGAATACACTAGTAACTTAGGTATATAACTTAGGTACTATGCACTTTTCAATACTTTACTAACTTAACTTAACTTTTTTTGTTTTTTGTTTGTTTTTTCTTCTTCTAACCTTAACTAGATCTAAGTAAAGCTAGTGACACAAATCAGCTATGAGTGCACCTAATACTAGACTAAATATCTAATCCTTAAATAAACTGAATACTAAATACACCGTGACACGTGGCTTACCTGCCGAGAGAGACATGTTAGCCACGCGGCTTACCTGCCGAGAGAGACACGTTAGCCACGCGGCTTACCTGCCGAGAGAGACACGTTAGCCACGCGGCGCGACCGGCCCGGCGGGCTGCTAAATCGACCCATAGCTGGCCCGCCGTCGGGCGCGCCGACTGGGCGGGTCGGTAAACAGATTTAACTTCCAGTTCAACCGCTTGACTTCCAGTTCCGCCGCTCCGGGGCCGAAGGGGGGGGGGGGCTGACTGGGGGGGGGGGGGTGGGGGGGGGAGTATGACGCATATAGCGGAAACTGCGCAGTGCGCGCTTCTGCTGGCGGGTTGGGAAATAGATGTGTGCAATCCTTTTGAGAGCTCCTAGAAGAGCGGTTTATCGAGGTATCCGTGATGTAGACTTCTAGAAGAGCGGTTTATCGAGAACTTCATTATGTGGTGAAAAAATCGCTTCGTCGTTTGACAATTATACAATCTTTGGGTTTGGGAACAGTATATGACGGTTCATGACATGACTATTCACCATCCTGTATGATCATCATGAATATGACTTCCCTTCCGTCTTTTTGACCAATGATCATTGACAATGAGTCGATGACTAATACCATGTATGACAGGGTGGCACCAGATGAGCTGACGTCAGCGTCTGGTCATCAGGGGGGGGGGGGGGGGTTCTGCCGTCTCAGCCCCTCCTGTTAACGGGACCTGGCGTTGGCGTCATTGTCACAAGACTGGAACTCACGGCAAAGTGCATTCGCATGTCGTATGAGCAAATCATTATTTAAATATCATGGTTTTACAACGTTGTACACGTTTAATGTCAGAACTCGGAACCTAACGCATTTAAAGCGATGAAACATATGCAATTGTGTAGACAAATGTACCGGCTTTATAATGTATGTAAAGCTGAAACTTATTGATCAATATTTATGCCTTTAAATCGACTTGGGATATTAAATTGGATAATTTTTCCTGATTACAGCGCCATGCCGCCAAATCCTGAGGGTGTTGAACGATATAAGTTATACAGCTGTGAAGCACAGTCATTTCTGACCAATATCTACCCACAATTTACGTGTATTTACAAACAAGGAAGTTATAAAGAAAGTTTTAATAAAACACTGTAATACCTATTTTGGTCGGCGTAATTTGGGTTGGTAAAGCTTGCAATAGCCACCGAATATTGGTTCCGAAGAATTTTCCACTGCGTCCCGAAATGAGAAAAGGGCAGACCCTGTTGTCGGAAAGGGTGTCTAGGTAGGCTGAAAAGGGCACTGTGCGCACAGGTGCAGAACAACAGACAAGTTGCTTGGGGGTCAAAACTCAAAACCAACACATTCCGTTAAAATTCCAATCAGAGGTCATCGGAATTCGCTTTCTTGTGCACTAATACCGAACTCATCTTAAACCAGCTTTCCTATTAAAAATACTTCGATTTTTTTTGGTAATCAGGAAATGTTTTTTTTCTCGATCGTCCCATGGAATCCATCTTCCGAATCTTATTTCGATAGACGACTTCTACAGATGGTAATGATCCTCTAAAAGCCGCTAGAATAGGCCTTAACCCTCGCTAGTGCAGGAAAGGGGCGATGCCATCCCTAGGTTTTTCGTAAATAACTAGCATTTCGTTTGATGTTATTTTTATTGGTAGAGGGTCATATCCTACATACCTCCAAATGAGATAGAGGATCACAAGCGATTCCCGCTTGCTTCGCTGTCCGAAGAGGTGACGTCGTTGGCGTCGGTTGTGCCGTTTCTGGTGATGACGAAAACATGCATTCTTTAGAGGAAATTTTTTATGAAATAAAGTCAAAAGTTAAGTAACTTATTTGGGGTTACACTAAATCGTTCGAAAACTGCATTTATCAACATGTGATCCGTCAAACGGGAGTGCGTTTCAAGCGCAGTATGTTCTTCGAGAATAGTTACTTCGGAACCAATATTCGGTGGCTATTGCAAGCTTTACCAACCCAAATTACGCCGACCAAAATAGGTATTACAGCGTTTTATTAAAACTTTCTTTATAACTTCCTTGTTTGTAAATACACGTAAATTGTGGGTAGATATTGGTCAGAAATGACTGTGCTTCACAGCTGTATAACTTATATCGTTCAACACCCTCAGGATTTGGCGGCATGGCGCTGTAATCAGGAAAAAATTATCCAATTCAATATCCCAAGTCGATTTAAAGGCATAAATACTGATCGATAAGTTTCAGCTTTACATACATTATAAAGCCGGTACATTTGTCTACACAATTGCATATGTTTCATCGCTTTAAATGCGTTAGATTCCGAGTTCTGACATTAAACGTGTACAACGTTGTAAAACCATGATATTTCAATTATTTCCCTATTTACTTTGCACGTGCCTCCCGCTGATCGCCGACTCACATTGCATTCGCCAGCCGGTTCATTTCTCTACACGCCTGTGTTTATCCCTTGCCGATTGGACTCTAAATTATCGAGATATCGACCTGGGATAGCATCCATCTTTCCGGTTTTTTCCTTCCCGTATTTAACACACATTTCGCACGGGTTTTGTCAGCATGTTAAACCAATGGAAAAATGTGCCCCCTCCTGGCGCTTGCTGTGACCGACACAGACATCGGACCGACTTGTTTTTTTGCAGTAGATCGTCCCAAAGTTTGAAACTGTCGTGTGTGCAAATTTCGCCGTCATCGGTGCTGCCGTCTGTGCTGTACGTGTGGCTAAATAAATGAGGACACACACACATGCACACACGTACGCCTACAAAATTAGTGAATTAAGACAAGTGGTCCCCGATTGCTTCGCTGCGCGAAGAGGCGACACCGTTGGCGTCGGTGGTGCCGTTAACTTATTTGGGGTTACACTGAATCGTTGGAAAATTGCATTTATCAACCTGTGATCCGTCAAACGGGAGTGCGTTTCAAGCGCAGGATGTTCTTCGATAATATATATAATAATATGATATTTGGCGGCAAGCTTTGCCGACCGGAATTACGCCGACCATAACAGGTATTACAGCGTTTTATTTATTTAGCGGCCCCGCTCAGCTGAGGTCCCTAGAACCAATAGCATCGAGCTAATGCTAAAAGCTTTTCAAGCGCCGGCTATTTGGATTGGATTTATCATTGCGAGAGAAGGAAAACATGCCCCCCCCCCCCCCCTCTGTCGCGTGCTGTGACCGACACCGGCATCGGAGCGACTTGATTTTTTCGTGGATTATCGCAAAGCTTGAAGCTCTCGTGTGTGCATATTTCACCTTCATCGGTGCTGCCGTCTGTGCTGTGCGTGCGGCTAAAGAAATGAGGACACACACACATACACAGACGTCTTCTAATTCCCTAAATTTGTAGCGTACATGTTGTGTGTGTGTGTGTGTGTGTGTGTGTGTGTGTGTGTGTGTGTGTGTGTGTGTGTGTGTGTGTGTGTGTGTGTGTGTGCGTGTGTGCGTGCGTGCGTGCGTGCGTGCGTGCGTGCGTGCGTGCGTGCGTGCGTGCGTGCGTGCGTGCGTGCGTGCGTGCGTGCGTGCGTGCGTGCGTGCGTGCGTGTGTGTGTGTGTGTGTGTGTGTGTGTGTGTGTGTGTGTGTGTGTGTGTGTGTGTGTGTGTGTGTGTGTGTGTGTGTGTGTGTGTGTGTGTGCCCTCATTTCTTTAAGGACACGCACATGCACAAGAGTCTTATGCTAGTCTGAGAGAGCCTTTGTCAGACCTCGGAGGGTCCAATGCTGGTCTGAGAGGGCCTTCAGGGTACCAAAAAGCAAGACCCTCAGGGTACCGGAAGGGCACAGGGCAGCGGGCAGCACACAAGACAGGACAAGACAGGATGCAGGGCACCGGGCAGGGCGCCGGGCAGGGCGCCGGGCAGGACATCGGGCAGGGCACAGGGCAGGTCACAGGGCAGGGCACAGGGCAGGGCACAGGGCAGGGCACATGACGCAGGACCAGGACAAGACGATTTCGGGACAGTATAGCGGCAAGACAGTGGCACTTCGGTTTTCAAACTATGCTCGTTGCTTTTAGTTATCAGGGTCCAGGCACGTAGCCAGGATTTCGTCCAGTGGGGGGGGGGGCTCGAAAAAGCCCCTTCCCGAGCGTTGAAAGGGCCTCCCTTCCTAAGCGTCGAAAAGGCCAAACAAAACGGATGAAAAGGCACGTTCCAAGGATGAAAAATGCAGTAAGACAGGTATGGCATGGGCCATACCATCTTTTAGGAGCTGGAGTTAGCAAACTGTCATCAAGTTTGGAACCAGCGACACCAATTTGGAATTAGCTATTTCAACTTGGAATATTTTTTTCAGATCAAGGCCTGGAACTCTTAAACAAATTGCGCCGCGGAGTGGCGCGAAAATTTGGAGTCTTATGCCCTGGATATGCTTTCTCATCAATGCGTCGCATTGCGTATGGTGTGGACCTCTAAAAATGCTATATTGTGCGTTTAAAAGTGCGGTAAAAAAAAGGTGCTAAAGTGAACTACTTTGCCCAATTATATAGGAAAGTAGCAACATAACACATAAATGCGCCGAGAAACGGGCCGATTTGTGTTTTCTAACCCGCATATAATTTAATTTGTATTTAAATTGCGCCGCGGAGCGACGCGAAAATTTTGAGTTTTATTCCCTGGGCAACTGCATTCTTACTGTTGAAAGGCCCAGGGTCCCTTCAGATCGTCTAGGGGCCCCTCCGACCTTTTCAACGCCCTTCCGACCTGTTCAGGGACTCATCTGGGATCCGCGAAGCGAAAAGACATGATGTGGAGTGGGTGATACATATATAAAATACAAAGAGGGCTTACTTTCCAAGGACAAAAAAACGTAGCTTTTGGGTATATTGTAACACCCTGACGAAGGGTGTTACAATATACCCGAAAGCTCCGCTTTTAATATTTGTATTGCGGAGGAAGTCCTCTTTGTATTTAATCTGCATCTGGGATCTCTACGTGCTTTTGGCCCTTCCGGTCTGACCAGGGACTCCTCTGACCTTCCAAGAAGCCCCTTTTGTGTGTCAAGGGGCCCATTTGGCCTGTTCAGAGGTCTTTCCGACCTGGCCAGGGACTGCACTGGCTGCTTTGTCACCCTGCCGACATGCTCAAGGGCCCCTCCGACCTGCCCTGGGGCTGCTAGGGACCAATTCAGCATGTTCAGGGGCCCTTCTTACCTACCCAGGGGTCCTTTCGGTCTGGTCAGGGCCCCTCCGATCTGCACAGGGGCCCTTTGAACTTTCCAGGAGCCCTCTGGTCTCTCCAGGGGCCCTCCAGCCTTCTAAGGGGCCCTTCCGACCTGGTAAGGGACTGCGCTGGCTGCTTGGTCGCCTTGCAACATGCTCCGAGGGCCCTCCGACCTGCCCTCCGGCCCCTCCGTGCTGACTAGGGGCCCATTCGGTATGTTCAGGGGCCATTCTGACCCACCTAGGGGCCCTTTCTGTCTGGTCAGGGGCCCCTCCGACCTGCACAGGGGCCCTGAACTTCCCAGGGACCCTCTGGCCTGTCCAGGGGCCCTCCATCCTGCTCAGGTGCCCTTATGACCTGGCAAAGGACTGCGCTGGCCGCTTTGTCGCCCTGCCGACATGCTCAGGTGCCTCTCGACCTGTCCAAGGCCCCCACTGTGCTGGCTAGGGGTCATTCGACGTGTTCAGGGGCCCTCTGACCCACTCAGGGGCCCTTTCGGTCTGGCCAGGAGCCCCTTTGACATGCACAGGGCTCTTTTGAACGTCCGAGGGGCCCTCTGGTCTTTCAGGGAGGGCCCTGGTGGCCAAAAAGGGCCTCTGAAGTGCTCTAAACTCTCTAAACATTCAAGAAAGTTGAAGAGGCTGTGGTCAGCAGGTCCTCATTTGACAACGGTTCTCAGGGTAATCCATATGGGCATTCTGTGCAAACTTCTAGTCTGCCGAAAACGATGACGTACGCTGATGTTGTTCAGGATGCGTCCTCCCATCCTTGTGATGTTGAGTGGTCCATAGCTAACCATGCGAAGAGGGGTAATCCGCCGGCCCCCAGACCACCTGCTGCCGCGTCGAGTGCCACTGCACTTGGTGCAGCTGTTGTTCCGGGCAGTGCTGCCAGTGTGAAGCCACCGCAGACTGTTAAGTCTTCCGCTGTAATTGGAGCTAAGAAGTCTGGATCCATCAAGGCTGTGGCGACTGTCAAGCGGTTCTCCATGTTCATGTCGCGGCTCCCGCCGGGTACTGGCGAGGACGCTGTCAACTCCTACCTTCTCGAGCAATCTGGTGCGGATGATGTGACGGCGGAGAAGCTGCCGACCCGTTTCGACAGCTATGAGTCGTATCGCCTAGACGTCATCAACCTGTCTGCAAAGGTGAACCCGCTTGACCCACAGCTATGGGCTCAAGGACTGGTCGTCCGGCGCTTCTTCCAGAAACGTCGGACTGTGGGGTCCGCCGTTGGAGGCCTACGTGTGAGTCGGGCAGAAACGCATGATTGATTCGCTTCTTGTAACTCGAATGTTTATTCTTATATTCATCATGCCCCAAATCAGTACGTACAACTGCCAGTCGTCTAAGCGTAATGCTGGCGGAATTCACAAGTTGTGTGAAAGCTCAGATATAGTTTTCTTGCAGGAACACTGGTTTTTCCCTTCTGATCTTGCTTCACTAAATAATATTCACAATGATTTTATATCTTTCGGCCTTTCGTCGATTGATCCGTCGGCCGGTCTGATGAGGGGAAGACCGTTCGGTGGAGTTGCCGTGCTGTGGCGTAATGCTCTTGCTTCTCGCTTTAAGCCCATGACTTATGACGATGATCGCATTGTAGGCTTAGAATGCAACCTAGGTGGCACTAAAATTATTCTTATTAGAGTATACTTGCCCTATAGTACACACCTGAATTTTGACAGATATGTATATTACTTGGCCAAACTAAAAACCATAATTGACGACTTGCCGTATGTGTGTGTGCTGGGTGACTTTAACGCGGACATATGTGAAAGCGACTGAGTTTGGTAAAGAGCTTGAGTCATTTTGTAATGATTCCCAGTTATCCATTGCGGATGTCATGCATCTCCCTGGTATTTCCACGACACATGTTAATGACGGACATGGCACGAAGTCATGGCTCCACCATATCGTCTGTACTAAAGGCTTCCTTGAAGTTATCAGTGGTATTGGCATTGATCACGCTATTTTAAGTTCTGATCATTTTCCGTATTCATCCAAATTGAAATTCAGGGTTGTGATCTCAATTCTGATATTTCTGGTGCAGGAATGGATGAGAGGTGGGTCGTCGACTGGGCTTCATTGGGACCAGACGACCTCCAGGTTTACGCCTCTGCTGTAGAAGATAGTTTGGACCAAATTGATGTACCGTATGAATTGATGCACTGTGGCGCTTGCTCCAGACTTGATCACTGTAGTGCTATTAATGCATATTACGAACACGTAATTACATGCCTAAGAAGAGCCTCTGAGGCGACAATATCGACAAATTTAGGTTGCAAAACAAGACGGAATATTTCTGGCTGGAATGAATTTGTTCAGGACAGTCATATTCTTCTTTGTGATATTTATGCATTATGGGCACTAGTGGGCAAACCCCGGGATGGATATATTTATCGTCAACTACGCTTAGCGCGGTCACGGTTTAAATATGCATTACGCTATTGCTTGCGCCATGCAAAGGAATTGAGGGCTAAGTCTCTGGCGGACAAACTTGTTAAAAATCCTTACAGAATGGCTGCATCCTGGAAAGAAGTGAAAAGCTGAATAGTAGCCCGCCTCTCGCTCCATCGATTAACGGCATTTCAGGTGAGGGAAATATTGCTGACATGTGGAGGGATAATTTCTCAGAAATTGTGAATAGTGTGAGAAATACGGAATGTAAAGAATTTGTTCTACAGCGATACTCAACAGTAAGCCATGAATTTGAATGTATTTTTGTCCCTGAAGTTGCTAAGTCTATTGCTGAATTATCATCGGGTCGTTCTAGCGGTAACGACCGGCTCAGTGCTGAACACTTTAAATTTGCTGGTGTTTCCTGTGCAACGCATTTGTCCTTATGTTTCACGATGATGGCTTAACATTGCTGTGTACCGCATTCATTTGCGAACGTTGTATTGACACCTATTGTAAAAGACAAAACTGGTAAATTAATTGAGAAAGATAACTACCGGCCAATTGCCGTGGCAAGTGTCAGCTCCAAAATTTTGGAAAGGACCATTTTGAACCGCTGTTATGCACATCTTCACACGGGTCATCATCAGTTTGGTTTAAAAGAGAATCACTCAACTGAAATGGCCATCTATGCGATGAAAGGGATAACAGATTATTATTTGCGTAATAGCAGTCCGGTCTTCTTATGCTTCCTCGACGCACGTAAGGCGTTCGACCGGGTAAATCACTGGAAACTATTTGACAAGTTGCTTGATAGGG
>JAXIVJ010006611.1:52500-65807 GCA_036785665.1 Chirona hameri
TTACAATGCCCAATACACAACAGCTAAGCTTCTTTTCGCAATTGAGCTCCTCAAAGACTGCAAGTGAAATGTTATGGTGTCATTGACAAGCACTATAGTCGGTTGAAACCAGCATGATAAAAGCAGTTAAGTCGTTGTGTAGGACGGACAAACATGGGATAAAGTTTATATAAATGTTAGTTTGCTTTCACCACAAGTTGTTGATTCCCTTAATGTATGCTATTGCCGTGTTACAGCGCCAATACTGGCACTGTTACTGCGCCACATAAATATGCTGACAAAAGTAGCAGTGCATGGTAAACCCCCATACCAAAGACTTATCACACCTCGATGAACAACATAGTCGGTACGTATATTTTTTCATGACCTTCGAATCACAATAGGATTTATTATGTTATGCCAAACTTAACAAAAACTTGTTTTGCTGGATCGTGCTATCAGGAAGTTCAGGAAGTGTGTCCTGACTTGAATAGTGAAGCAGATACACGATTATAAGTACTAAAGTGAAAACAAGGCACTTCAGGAGTTCATGTAAAATGTACATTCTTCAGTTCTTGCGTGAATCAATGAATGTATATGTAAATCATTGCCCTGCGAGTGGGTCAATAAGTCAATTAAAAAAACGGCATCGCAGCATTAACCCGCATTGACTCTGCAGAACGCTATTGACGGGGGGGGGGGGGGGGGGGGTAAAACGGGTGCGGACGAAAAAGGCGAATGGCAAAAGTAAACGGATGTTAAGTAAAGGGACACATTTTAGTGATTAGTAAAGAGTTAAAAGTCTAAAAGACGGCGGGTAAAAAGTCGACCGTGGAAAAAGTAAACGGTGAAAAGTCAAACGGATATAAAAGTCAATTGACGATAAGTCAACAGGGTAAAAAGTCAAACTGTCAAAAGTCGACTGGAAAAAATTTTCGACGGACCAAAAGTCAAACGGATACAAAGTCAAATGACAAAGTTAACAGGGTAAAAAGTCAACAGACGAAAGGCAAAAGGATTAAAAGTCAAACGATAAAAATGTACAGACGGACGGAATGTCAATTGGGGTATACAAGTATACGTCGCTAAAAGTCAAAAGACGAAAAGTAAAAATGCAAATTCGAAGGATAAAAAAGTCGAAATGTAAAAAGTCAACGTCGCTGAAGTCGAAAAGATGAAAAGTAAAAAACGTAAAAAGTCGATGTTATAAAAAAATAGGTAACAAGTAAAATAGTAAAAACTCTACGTCGATACAAGTCGAAAGATAAGAGTAAAAAAGGTAAAAAGTCGAATTGCAAAAAGTCAATGATGAATAATCAGTTCATTTGGCCCATTGAATTTCGTCTCTTGGACTTCCCGTTCATTCAATTATTTTATTTGGACTATCCGACTATTAACGCGGAAGTCGCGTTTTATACCTTCAACAACGTATGTACATACATTACATACATACACACATATATATCGATTAGTTATTACCATACCTACAGCTTAAAATAATTGAGATTAGTCGACTTATGCTTTGGTTTAGTTGATTGTGGTGTGACCCATTTATTACGTGTTCAAAACATTATAAACAAATAAGTCCATCATGTCTTATGGTATTTATGTAAGATATGTTATATATGTATGTCTCCTATATATATAAATCAAGATCAGTACTCAGCTGTGCCGCATCCACGGCAACATATTCATCCCCCTAGCAAGTTGTCAACGGTTCTTTGTTGATTGAACTCTTCAAAGCTTACTTCTTAGGCAATGCTTCAACAATACATTGAGATATGATCATTGACTTTGATCGTATATATAAGTTCTCGTGATAGACGATAACGTTACCGCGGGCCTGGAAAATTCAATTAACTTGTATTATCTCCTGTTCAATTGTTTATGCACAAATAGGAATATGCAATTGCCATACCCTTAAAGGGAATTTGTTTCACCTTTCTGAAAGTTGTCAAATATACGCTGGTAGTAGTCTAAAATATGAAGTAAGTGCGCTGAAAGATGGGGATATTTTTATCTCGGAAGTCACTTAACTTTATAAATTAAGGTTTTAATTTGGAGATGATGACGTCCATTATTGAGCTATATACCGCCGCTGATTGGCTGACAAAGTGGGATGACTGAAAAAGTGGCTGTCAGCCAATCACCGCCGGACTAGCTAGACCCCATTTTCAAATGGGGAATTAAATTGCTTAAAAAACAGTAAGTTTTGGGAAAATGACTTAGTATTTTCGATGTTTCAATATCGGCCAAATAGTAATGGCTGTCTCAGTTAAAAACCAAATACAAAGTGAAACTTTATTCCGATTAACTTTTAGCTATGCGGCTTATTTACGATTTGACTTTTGGCGTGTTTACTTTTAGCCAAGTGACTTTTTACCTTCCTTTACCTTCGGACTTTTACTTATCGACTTTTTACCTTTCGACTTTTTATCTTTCGACTTTTTATCTTTCGACTTTTCCACTCTTTCGACTCTTTATCTTTCGACTCTTTGATTTATCTTTCGACTTTTTATCTTTCGACTTTTTAGTTTCGACTTTTATATCTATACGACTTTTACTATTCGACTTTTTAGCGTGTTGACTTTTTGCCATGTTGACTTTTTACCTTTCCGACCCTTTTTATCTTTTGTCTTTATATCTAAACGCCTTTACGATTCGACTTTTAGCGTGATGACTTTTTGCCATGTTGACTTTTGGACGTCAATATGTTGTCGGATAAAATAATAAATAAATAAATACATAAATATATTTAAATTTCCAAAAATTGTATTATCAAATATATAAATTTGTTATTTCCAACTTTTAAATTGAGACGCGATCAACTTGAACTTATCATACATGTGTCATAAGATATCGCAGACAAATAAAACCAAAAGGCCCATATTTCCCTTTAAGTAATGGGAAATTCGGCACACCCTCTCTGAAGATCACGTTGCCTTGATGCTCGCGATCACTGTGCCTCCAGCACCGTGTGTGCGTGCTGAAATAACGGGGTCGGCTCGACGACTGGCTGCATAGCGGCAGGCTCGGTTACCAGCCTCGCCCAGTCACGGCTGCTGGATAGCGGTGACTTAGTCCAGCCGGCACTGCGGCCTGGCGCCGCCGTTACTAGGCTGGCCGGCACCGACCGTACTGAAGGTGCTGGCGCTGCTGTTACTGAAGGTGCTGGCGCTGCTGTTACTGAACTGGTGGGCACTGCGCAGCGCCAGCCGAAGAACAAATGCGGCACTGTTGCTGAACGAACTATGACCTGCTTTTACAGGATGTCTAGGCGTAGGCCACGTTGCTCCACTTCCATCCACCAGTCTACTGAGGTACCAGCCGGTAACACAGCCGGTAAACCAGCAGGTAACCAGCCGGTACCGCCGGGACCAGCCGGGGAACCCAGGGGTCGGGATCCAGTCCGGGAACCAGTCGGGAACCATACGGGAACCAGCCGGGAACCAGCCGTCATAGTGGTTACCAGACAATCATCCCCCCGGTGTATTAGCTCTACGGTTTGAGTTCGGCTCACATCTCACTGTGGCGGCAGGTGACTTCAACTACAAACTCGCTCATTCAAAGACGGCAACACTATCTGGAGTTGGAACAAGACACTAACCGTTCAACCTTTCTGCGCGAACTTCCGGGACATTTCATGACAAGAAATTCCATTACTCCTCCTTATACGTGTATATTCATTCTTCATGAATATGTGCGGTTCACGTCGATCCCATAGTTTTGTTTACCATTGGCCAAAAACCGTTTTCCCCATCACACACAGCTTTCAGGCGGCGTTGGGGCCCCCCCGCCTTTGACCGCCTTTGACCGCCTTTGGCCGCCTCTATCGTCTCCAGCTGTCTCTGACCGTCTCATACAGTCTCAGACAGTCCTCTTCCGTCTCCCATCATCTCCAGCTGTCTCTGCCCATCCTGCCGTCTCTGGCCGTCTCTGGTCGTCTCCTGGTCGTCTCTTGGTCGTCTCTGCCGGTCTCTGGCCGTCTCTGGCCCGTCTCTGGCCGTCTCTGCCCCATCCTGGTCCGTCTCTGCGTCGTCTTGGTCGTCTCTGGCCGTCCTCGGGCCGTCTCTGGCCGTCCCTCTGGCCGTCTCTGCCGTCTCTGCCCATTCCTGGTGCTTTCTGGTCGTCTCTGTTCGTCTCTGGCCGTCTCTGCGTCTCTGCCCATCTCAGACCTCCTCTGTCCGTCTCTGGTCGTCTCTTACCCCGTCTCTGGCCGTCCTCTGCCCGTCCTTGGCCGTCTCTGGCCGTCTCTGCCGTCTCTACCCGTCTCTGCCGTCTCTTGCCGACTCTGGCACGTCTCTGCCGACTCTGGCCGTCTCTGGCCGTCTTCTGGCCGTCATCTGGCCGTCTCTGGCTTGTCTACCCGTCTCTGGCCGTCTCTGGCCGTCTCTGGCCGTCTCGGCCGTCTCTGGCCGTCTCTGGCCGTCTCTGGCTGTCTACCCGTCTCTGGCCCGTCTCTGCCGTCTCTGGCGTTCTGGCCGTCGCTGGCCGTCTCTTGGCCGTGTCTGGCCGTGTACTGGCCGTCTCTGGCAGTCTCCGACAGCCTGGCTGTCTATGCGTCTCACGGCAGAATCTGGCCGTATCAGTTCATTTTAAAGCACCCGTGTCCGTCAGCAGCCGTCAGTGAGCGCCCCGGCTGTCTGCGGCTGCTGTCATCAGACCGCGGTGTCCCGGCCGGGTCCCGCTGGTCCGGCGGCAATCCTGCGGTGGCATATGTCAGCGGCCGTGGCGGCTGACACGGTCCTTTGTGCGCCGCATGGTCGCGCGGCTCCCACGGCGCGCAGCAGTACAGTGGCCGGCAGTGACGCGCGCGGCCGCGCCGCGCCGCTAGCCCTGAAAGGCGGTGACGTCCGTGACGCCTGCCCCGCGGCGCCGCGACGCTCCACCGGCTGTGTACCGCTCCAAGTTCACCGGCACCGCCCGCACCCCCGCCCCGCCGCCCCGACGGCAGGTCAGCTGATACAGCCCTTCCCACCCCCGACCCCCAGCCCTAACAGTAGGTCAGCTGATACCGACCGTTTTATCGACGTCAGCCAAGGCGGGGCCGGGAGAGGATTAATGCCGGGTTACGGTCGCATGTGAAACCTATTTAATGATGTCATGATGCCGACGAAGCAAAGGCAGCTTGACAGTTAAACCCCGCGCGCGCGTGGGGGGGGGGGGACATTTTACCCCCTCACGGATTTCTCAATAACTTGAAAACTATGGACAGATATCGAAGTGAAACTTACGGTATCTTATGGTGAATCAATTCATACGTCTACTACCAAAATTGTATTGAAATTCGTGAAATTATTTGGGAGATAATGACGTTTAGTGACGTCAGTGTCATGCTCATTTTTGGTGAAAAAACGTAAATGTTGGACAAATCGTAGAAAATAGAATGTTATAATGCAAATCACAAAAAAAGAAATAAAAAGAAAGGAAAATACCTTGTCTTCAAAATAGCTATCTCGGATTTGCAAAATGTTGGGTTTTTGACCAAAATATGCTAAAACCACTGATTTTTGGGAAGAAATATCCACGCAAGTTTTTTTGTTGTTGAAGATTTCAAAAACGGAAGATATATTTAAAGACCAAGTATGAACGTTGCCAAACCAAATTTAAAAGCAATATCTTTATTTTTGACTGACCTATGGCTCTCTAAGTTTAAGTATTACTCATGCGTCATTTTTGTATTTGCGTTTTTTTTTTGCTCTGTAACTGACCAGTTACAGACAAATAAATGCCACCACTGTATTTATAAGACACAACTAGTCTAGAAACAATGCAATGTTTATATAGATTAATCAATTTCAATTTTGTCCTCATTGTGAGCCTGACCTTGACCTGAGGGCCATTATATGTGGTCAAGCTGTAAAAATTGGCTGCTTCTATCGAATTATACGTGTAAAATAACCACTTACAAAATTGTGTCGCATGACTTCGTAGACCTGTGGACCTTTTGTGACCTGGACCTTGACCTTGGACCTTTGCTTACAAAATTTCACTTGTACTTATGCGGGAGAAGGATTATACATTTGTGAGCACTTTGTGAGATAATAGGTTGCATATAAAGGTTTTGGATGGAAAGTATAGCCCAAAAACCAAATACATAAATTTTGACACATGACCTGACCGTGACTAACATGTGACCTTATTTTAGGAATTTCGGGTATGCGTTAGATTCTTCTCACTGAGAGCTTTCGATCGCCGCCTTGCGCGTCTCGCTGCGGCTATTGGTTCGGAAGATACGAGGAGGTGGGTAAAATTTGCCCCCGCACCGGGCGTTGCATGAGAGGACCCAGGGCCTCGCGGGTTAGTTGGGTATCACTTCATTGAAGCAATGCCGAATCTGATTATTTCCGATAGTTGAATTAACGTTTGCTCTAGCAGTGCTATCATAAACCCCATATTGTGCAACTTTCAGTTAAAACATCAATTTACACCAGCAAGATCATGCGCACGTCTTCAAATATAATGTGTCCATAGTATTACAACTAAATTAAGATAGTTCTACCCAGCACTCTTTCAAACATATACTATACTTTAATGGACGAGCGCCTGGAAAATATTTGTTATTGGACGAGCCGAAGGCGATTCAATAAGAAATATTTCAGGGCGCGAGTCCATTAAACATTTATCATGCAACTGTTCGCCTGATCCAATAATCCAATAATTCATGACCAAATATGGTATGATCCAATAACAAAAATGTATATTGGATCCTGTAGAGTTCATTATCACTTCGGTGTTTTTGTTTCATAGATTCTAGTATTACGATCCATAAACACATGCATGTATTTCTAAAAATCTGTGTAACACGTGGCTGAATAAGAAACGGTCCTCTCAAGTTGCATGATAAACGTCATACTAGGTTACATACCAACATTTAGGCCATTGGATACACACCAATTATCACATACGTAACATATACAATATTTCATATCATGTGATTATTTTGCGTACCAAGATAGCGAATAACGAAATGCAACAAATGCGCCCGCTCCTGTCACATTCTGGAGACTATTGTGATGTCACTTAGTGACTGAGACTAAAAACAGCGAGTCGACGAACATTCCTGGCGCTTAGCTGTACCGCAATCAACATCGCCTGCAGTGCGAACACACAGCTCATACCGGGCCAGCCCTTCCGACTATCCGATGACCGCCCGTGACATTTTCAGCTCATCGGTGCTTACTTTCGTTGCACATCATATCTGTACCGCTGTCATCTATCGTGTTATCTTTATGAGACAACGCGTGCAAATCGGACGCCATTTGTTTTTTGCACCTATTTGTTGCGCGTTGTTCGACGTTCGCCACGTGTACTATGTCAGCAGGACCGAATCTGGACATTATCGCTATATCCCGGTGCTGTGAACCCGAAACAGGGTGACCGTTTAGCACCTGCATGGTAGTCGCGCGGTGCTCCACTGCGTTGGACTGTGTATCCCAGTGCGTGTGCAACTGTGCAGGTCTGGCCTGTGGAGTAGAGCAGTGCTGAACTGCGCAGCACTGACCCGCAACCTGGCGCAACTGCCGTGTCGCCCATCCCCTCTCTACTTCCCCTCCACCCTCACCGGGCCCGTAGTGTCAGCCGGTCACCGTGAACTCGCAACAGCTGCAGCGTTACGTCACGTGACGCCAGGGTGACCGCAGCGGTCACTAATTGGAGCACAAGGCCGGCGGATCGGCGGCGACAGACGGACGGGACGGACGGACGGGACGGACCGGACGGACGGACGGACGGACGGACGGACGGACGGACGGACGGGCGGCGGCTACTGCGGGCACTTGGGGCGGCACAGCGGGGCGAGACCAACATCTGGGCATAGTCCACAGCCCCTGCGGCGAGCCCCCGCTCGCTGCCAGTGGGCGATCTGCTGACGCAACTTGACCTGATGAGGTCGGGAACCGGACGCTGGGGGTGTCGCGCTGACGACTGGTCTGCCGTGGTCGTCTGACGGAGGCGGCACGCTTAGTCCGCGCCGCAGAGGTGCGTGGGCCATTGTCAGGTCCAGGTGACATCATACTATTTCATCTTCAGTTCAGATACTGTTTGATGATAATTTGTTAATTATCTCATTATTATATGTGAATCAGCTACAAACATTGTACCACCTTTGCTGCCTGATGATGTATTCAAACTCAGTATAGCATTAATATCGTGATAATTTTTATTAAAAAAAAACACATTCAAAAACAAATTGGGCACGTCTTTAAAGGGAAATATTGACTCTTTTGATCTATTTTTTTATGCATGGGGAGCGAACTAGTCCAAAGCATTTACGATGTCCTCCCTCCCCCGACCGTACGTATTTGGGGGCACATTGTGTCCGCCTCCGCCGGCCCACGTGCGCGGCGGAGCTCTACGAGACGATGAGTCCTCGAGGGATGAGGCAGTCCCCGCAGACGTCAGAACTCGAGCGGGAACTGGACTGCACGAGCCACGTCTCTGAGAAGGTTGTGTACCATGCAACCCCGGTCAGCTAACGACGACGGGCAACGACGCGACGGATCCTTTCAACCCCCTTCAGCATCTAATACCTTTGGCACAATAGAAAACACAATATGGAAACTCTTCTTCTTCGCGTCTGTTTCGACGCACAACCGGCGGTCTCCGAGAAGCACGACACGCAGAACATATGGTATTTAATTGATCTATGTCTCAATTTGAAAATTAAATCACAACTTTTTACATAAGTTATTTTTATTTAAAACAAGTACATGTATTTCTTTCGGAGTTCATGATCGGTCGTTTTCCCCCACTATTGTAGCGCGACATATCATAGCGCTTTTGTTCAACTCTGGGACAGCGTGAATACCTCTCGTGAAATTACCTCTCAACAAATCCGCATACGCTAATACGTCCGTCGTAGGGGGCCAAGTAATCCGCCCCGAATGCATCACGGTTTTCTAAAGTGTATTGCTTGATTACGGGAACGTTTAGATAAATGCTCCATGAGTGCATTGGAATGTATTGAATACCTGGTGTGTGAAAATTAATGGGAAAAACCTCCATTTTTAAATGAGTCGAGAACACAAAAACCTAAATAGGTCGCCGTAGGAGGCAAACTAAAATTGCCGATTTCAATGCACTTTTTAAAATGCTTGCTTATGTTCGTACAACTTTGGTACATATTCGCAGAAGATGAATGCAGGAAAAATATGACATACCTTCACGTTAAATAACAATGGGTATGCAGGCTAATTTTAGCTCGGACAGTGAATTCGTTACCAAGTACTTGCTGAGTACCGACCGCTATAAGCGTGGAACGTTTATCACAACTTTAACTTGAATAACTTAGGGCCAGATACATTTTTTTTTGCGAAATGTGATTGGATTTACTCATAAGTTGATGCTCTTCCCATTTCAAGTGCTAACTTTATTTTTGTGGGAAAAGTGGTCTTTTTTCTCTTTAACACATTTTGGCACATTATCAATCGCCAAAATGTGTGAAGGGATTAGTCACATTTTGATTTATGTATCTGCATTTCTCTGTGACATATGTATGGTATCAAATGATCGTGCCTCTCAATTTAAAAGTGAAATACAACTTTTTCTATTTCAAAAATTAATTTTTGTGAAAATAAAAATAGTACTTACATATGTTCACGAAACAGTATGACCATATCAATTATACTCTGGTTTGAATGGTTGATTTGTACCAAGTCATTAGGGCCGGAAATGAAGTAAGTGCGCCAAGAAGCGTGACAACGTCCCTGATCGGTCATGAAACAAATCGTCGGACACTTAATAGTCCGCCCGTCCCTGGGGCAAGTTAATCCGCTGAATGCATAACGGTTTTTTAACGTTTAATAGATTGATATGAAAACGGTTAAGACAAATGCTCGTGTGTCGATTGTAATGTATTAAATACCTGTTTGTTGAAAATGTATGGGAAAAACATCCATTTTTTAAGTAAGAACACTGAAATAGGTCGCCGTCCGGGGCAAGCTAAACTACTAATTTCAATGCACGTTTGGACATTTTTGGCCGATTGATCATAGCAGTTTGTACATACCCCAAAAGAAGAGTGCATGGAGCATATTATCTATGCTTCAGTATAGATAGAAATGCGTAAGATGGCTAATTTTTGTTCGACAGTGATTCGTTACTAAGTACCTACTTGTGAGTACCGACCGTATAAGCGGGGATCGCTTATCAAACATTTATCTTGAAAATCTTTCTGTAGAATGTTTTATATTGCAAAGTGTGATGAATTTACAATATGTTTGGTTTTGGTCTGTCGATTTCAAGTAATAATACTCCATTTGTGTGTAAAAAGGGAGAGTATTTCTATTAAGGACGTCCCAATGCGCGATACCACGAGCATGCAGATGGTCCCTTCTATTTCAATCTGGTTTCTTTAGAGTAAACACCGATTTTTTTTTTAACAATGAGACTCCAGGCTATCAAAAGCTTAAATTTCTTGAATAAAAATCCATTCGACTTCCAAAACTTGTACATAAGCCGTTTTCACGAAAGATTATTGCGCATGAAAAGTTTCTGAACGATTCCGAAAGTTTTGAAAAACTACACAACTTTTACATGCGATTTTTGGCTAGAAATGTCCTTCATTATTTTGTATATGTTGGTAAGAATAAAATATGTCACAAAATTGCGGTTTGGTGGTAATGATAGCAGACAAGTATTGATAGAAATATTCCTTGAAACTTTCAAGAACATTCAAGAAGATTCTATCAATATACTTATCATGCATATTACCACCAAACCGCAATTTTGTCAACATATTTTTATTCTTACCAACAATATTGACAAATTATGAGTGTTCATTTCCTAGCCAAATCGAATGTAAAAATTGTGTAGTTTTTTCCAAAACTTTCAGAATCTTTCAGAAGAAACTTTTCAGCGCAATAATCCTCCGTGAAAACGGCTATTGTTTTTTCATCTTTGTGCCATGTTGTCGAGTTTATAGCGCTAACCATAAGGAATGTGTGTCATTTGTTTTACCATCAGAGAGCCTCTTGCACCAAACATAACCACCTGCGAAAACACAATTCTAGCCCCCATTGCATTTGGAATTTGATTGAATTGAATTTGATTGATTTGATTTGATTGAATTTGATTTGATTGAATTTGAATTTGATTGAATTTGAATTTGATTGAATTTGAAATTGATTGAATTTGAATTTGATTGAATTTGAATTTGATTGAATTGATTTGATTGATTTGATTATGATGATTTGAATTTGATTGAATTTGAATTTGATTGAATTTGAATTTGATTGAATTTGAAATTTGTTGATTTTTTGAATTGATTGAATTTGATTTGATTGAATTTGGAATTTGAGTTGGAATTGAATTGATTAATTTGAATTTGATTGAATTTGAATTTGATTGATTTTGATTTGATTGAATTTGAATTTGATTGAATTTGAATTTGATGAATTTGAATTTGATTGAATTTGAATTTGATTGGAATTTTGAATTTGATTGAATTTTATTGAATTTGATTGATTATTTGAATTTAATCGGTAATTTTAATTTGATTGAATTTTAATTTGATTGAATTTGAATTTGATAGAATTTTAATTTGATTGAATTTGAATTTGATTTAATTTGAATCGATTTAAATTGAATTGATTGATTTGATTTGATTGAATTTGAATTGATTGATTTAATTTAATTTGATCTTAGCCAGTTGGTGCAATAGAAATCTGTTTTTTTTTCTCGCCAGGTGGGTTTTATTTTTTTTTGGTGCAAGAGCCTCTGTTGAATATTTCTGAGAGTTGCGAATCAGAGGTGTGTCAGGTGCTCACATTGCACGGAGTGCTGATTGCATGCTGATTTTGCATTCAATTCCACAGACATGTTTATTAATTGTTTTATCGCATTGATATCGCCGGTGATTCCAGGCATCATCGCATACTGGTTTTTACCGCGATCAGTCATCCGTGACTTAGTAAGCAAATTTTCTTACACATTAAGCAATAGTATAAGTCTCGGCTTGTTCGCAATTAGCCGCATTTCCCATCTTAACCAACGGTTCTGTACTTATGTCTGCAACCTCGAAAGTACATCTATAAAGATCTGCAAGCGGCGCTCGAAAAACTCGAGCGCGCAAATAATGCACGTGCCAAAAAATCGATTGCACGACCCGTTCAGGAATCGTGTTAACATATGACGATCGAATCATGCCGTTATTACATAAACATGTGATGACGTAATACTCGCAATATGTTCACATAAGTAGACGCACAGAGTTGTGGGTGCAAGGGGCAAACGGCGACGCGTTCCAACCGTGCGTCCCTATACCGCCCACCTTGCAGGCCCTCTGCATGTCCTGTTACGCAAGAGGTCGCTGACTGAGCAAGGGCAGCGACCTGTTGCGACATCCCGTTGACCGTCTGCGATGACAAGACAGGTTTGAATCGAGGAGAGTTTTGTAGAATATTTATACGTTTGACTGACAATAGAGGTATTTACGACGAGCAGAACAATTGGTATATGATATTCTTTTGGCCGCTGTCATTATTTTTATTCGTAGTCTGGTTAGACACGTGCGGTTGTTTTTTAATGCCGCTCGAATGCTTGCTATTGAAGGTTGGCGATTAGAGTTGATTTCCAGTTTAGGTTACATTATTTATCTGATTTGGGAAAATGCACGGTTGCGTTTTTACCTCCTGGACCAGCAGGATTGCAGCCAATTAAGATGTAACTAAAAATGCAAGCTAAGGCTGTACAAATTGACAAGATTTGAAGTGGAACATAATATAAGGCAATTTCAGGTGGGACAAATCACCCAAGGTAAGGGTGGAAATGTATACCACACTCTGAGATTTCCGCTCAAAATGGTGTATAGGGGTTATCTTCGCGCTGATTTATATTTTTGAAGTTGCACGCCGTCAGGTCACGGGGTTCACAAGATCAGCGAAATTCAGGTCTAGTTCAACATCCAACTACGTCATTGTATATCCATCGATGTAAAATAGATAGAGGTAAAATCATACATCATTACAAATCAAAGAGGATAGAACAAGGAATGTGATGGGCATACAAAATTTACCCTCTAAGTCGTTTTATAACTTTACCTCGTGGACATTGACGTCAGGGTCCAAGGTCAAACCATGTTTGCCCGCTCCTATTTTTTTAAAATTGATACAAAAGTTTGGGCATGTTATTTGTTAAAGGGAAATATTCATCTTTTCCCTACAAAATTGAGCTATACTTGAATAATCGAAAGACGAGACCAAAATACATTGTTAATTGAGCACATTTTGTATATACAATTCCTCCGAAAGATATTTCAAGTTCAAGTTGATAGCGTTCCACGCTTATAAACGGTCGTACTCATCAATTACTTGCTAACGAATTCGCTG
>JAXIVJ010006612.1:0-65780 GCA_036785665.1 Chirona hameri
GTCCATGAGCGCCATTCAGTTGAACAGTGCCGCGGGCCGGAACTGGGGCTGCAGTTGCAGCAGCGCTCCCCCCTCTCTGGAGACTCCCTTTTAGCAGCAGTTGAGCACCCAGCAGCTCTCCGTCGGTTCACTATGGTCGAGTCTCCCCACGCTGAGAGCCAGAGAGCTGCAGGGCCGAGGCAGCAGTGTAGACTGGCTCCAGTGAGTCAGAGGGCCGTCTATAGCCGCAGCAGAGAACAAGAGCCGACCCCGGCCAGGCAGGCTGCCGCGTTACCCTGCCCAGTGCCCACCTCGGGACACCTCTGCGAGGCCACCTGGCAAGCAGTTGGCAGCAGCGGAGAGGCAGCAGCGGAGAGCGGAGAGCGGGCGGCGGCGGCGGCGGGTGGCCAGCTGGGGCTGGGGCAGCTCGCCGCCAGGTGGGCCGCACGTGCCTGCCGCCGCTGCCGCTGCCCGGCGCAGCGTCCGACACACCAGTCTGAGATGTGAGATGGGCTGACGTCACCTGGCCTTGACGCAGCCGCCGCCGCAGCCGCCGCCGCCGCAGGCAGCCTGTTCCGGCGGGCGCGGGTGTGCCGAGCCAGGCCGGCCCGGCCGGCTCGGTATCGGAGGCAGCCACCGGGAGCAGTTGGACCGCATAACGTCCATCCGACACATACAGCCAGCCGGCACTGCTCTCCCAGTATCACATACGACGTGGCGGTGGACGGAGCGAGGTACTTTCCGAACAGCGCAGAAACACAGCCGCACTATCTCCTCTTGTTTATTGTTAATGTTTAAGCATAGTCGGTTATCGCCACATGCTAATGTCATTAGTAAATAGTAAGGACAACCCTTTCAGGAGCACACCCCATTTTACTCGCATAGATAGCAATACACTAGTTTTTAACAAACTTGCCAAGGAGAAATGCCTGGCGCTTGAGAGCATTTCATTTCAAACATGCCCGGGGGACAATACATTAGCATTTGATTTACATGCAAAAGCAGCACAATGATCAAGGCACCTGTAATGGAAGCAAATTCATCGTTCTTGAAAACTCCGTCAAACCGTGTTTAATTACTACAAGCTAGGTACAAATTGAAAAGTAGGAACATAAAGCATCAAAACACAAGAGATGTATTTTCAATAGCAATATTTGTAACAGTTTTAGTTTTGCTGGTGTAAGATTGAGCCAGCAATAAGCTAGCGTATTGAGTCGCGAAGTAAACATTGATAACCAAAGCGAGTCTTCTATTAAAGTGGAGAATTCGAAGAATTTGTACACACCTCAACGAGAGATGAATACCGCAATGAAGTGTTTTTAAACCGGCTGCATTATCAACAGGCTTGTCAATCTTTTGCGAAAAAGCATGGAGCTACATCAGTTTTACTGTCTTTTGCGGTCATGCAATGGAGGTTTTCTAAGTACCGTCAAACCTGTCTGAGAATCTGATCCCTTTAAGTACCGATAAATGGATAAAGCTGAACCGCAAAGCCATCATCAGAGGGCCATTTGATAACAATACCGGTTGTTTACGTTTACCCACATCATCTCTACCGAGAAATAATGGCGATAATATGGGGCTATAGGGCGTGAAGAACTTACTAGAGAACCAACTGGTCACATCGCACCATCGCAACAGACACCTCAGCGCACACCATTCGACACACTACTCCCCACAGCGTGCTCCAGCACTCCCCAATCCCTCCCTTACACCCCACCAGCGTGCTCCCAGCACTCCCCAAACTGCCCCCAATCCCTGCCTTACACCCCACAGCGTGCTCCCAGCACTCCCCAATCCCTCCATTACACACCCACAGCGTGCTCCAGCACTCCCCAATCCCTCCCTTACACCCCACAGCGTGCTCCCAGCACTCCCCAATCCCTCCTTACACCCCACAGCGTGCTCCCAGCACTCCCCAATCCCTCCCTTACACCCCACAGCGTGCTCCCAGCACTCCCCAATCCCTCCCTTACACCCCACAGCGTGCTCCAGCACTCCCCCAACCCCTCCCTTACTCCCCACAGCGTGCTCCCAGCACTCCCCCAATCCCTCCCTTACACCCCACAGCGTGCTCCCAGCACTCCCCAATCCCTCCCTTACACCCCACAGCATGCTTCCAGCACTCCCCAATCCCTCCCTTACACCCCACAGCGTGCTCCCAGCACTCCCCCCAATCCCTCCCTTACACCCCACAGCGTGCTCCCAACACTCCCCAAACTGCCTCAATCCCTCCCTTACACCCCACAGCGTGCTCCCAGCACTCCCCCAATCCCTCCCTTACTCCCCACAGCGTGCTCCCAGCACTCCCCCCAATCCCTCCCTTACACCCCACAGCGTGCTCCCAACACTCCCCAAACTGCCCCAATCCCTCCCTTACACCCCACAGCGTGCTCCCAGCACTCCCACAATCCCTCCCTTACTCCCACAGCGTGCTCCCAGCACTCCCCCAATCCCTCCCTTACACCCCACAGCGTGCTCCCAACACTCCCAAACTGCCCCAATCCCTCCTTACACCCCACAGCGTGCTCCAGCACTCCCCAATCCCTCCCTTACTCCCCACAGCGTGCTCCCAGCACTCCCCAATCCCTCCCTTACTCCCCACAGCGTCCTCCCAGCACTCCCCCAATCCCTCCCTTACTCCCCACAGCATGCTCCAGCACTCCCCCAATCCCTCCCTTACTCCCCACAGCGTGCTCCCAGCACTCCCCCAATCCCTCCCTTACTCCCCACAGCGTGCTCCCAGCACTCTCCCCCAATCCCTCCCTTACACCCCACAGCGTGCTCCCATCACTCCCCCAATCCCTCCCTTACTCCCCACAGCGTGCTCCCAGCACTCCCCCAATCCCTCCCTTACACCCCACACGTGCTCCCAGCACTCCCAAACTTCCCCAACCCCTCCCTTACTCCCCACAGCGTGCTCCCAGCACTCCCAAACTGCCCCAACCCCTCCCTCTTACTCCCCACAGCGTGATCCCAGCACTCCCCAAACTGCCCAATACCTCCCTTACACCCGCAGCGTGCTCCCAGCACTCCCCAAACTGCCCCAACCCCTCCCTTACACCCCACAGCGTGCTCCCAGCACTCCCCAACCCCTCTGTTCGCAGTTGGCACTCACCATACATCTTGCCCTCGTCGCTGAGAATGATCTTGCGTCGGCCACATGGAGGGTAGATGGAGAGGGCTTCGTGGAACGACTGCTCGATGTCCGCGCTCCAGATCCCCTCCGCGTCGCCCTGGTCTGCGTTCTTATCGTCCATGTAGTCATCCTGTCGGCAGACGACCACAGAACGGTGAGACACTGAATCTGCTTTACGTAAACAGAGGAAAGGATCAGAAGTAAACCAGCGAATTTCACACAGTTGGACACAGCCGTTAGGCAGCTTTTGGCACAATAAAAACAAATGCTAGATTTAAGTACAGTGACAAGTAGAATCGATAGCCGACCGCACACACAAAAACCACCATATTACGATGATAATTTACGAAGGGCAACATGCAGCAGTCGCAAGTTGGTGCGAGAAAAAAAAACATGAGAGTCGTAAATAATAAATGACATGGATACATCTATGGGCCAGCCTGGGTATTTTCTCTAGCGCCACTATCTCATACTCAAACCAGACGTGCAGACTCGCTCATACACCCTCAATTGGGCCAAGTTCGCCACCGCTGTTTTTATCTCCTTACCGGGAAACGTGGGAGCTCGGCGGCACCGCTCACTCGGCGCCGACGCGCAGCTGCGCGCAGTTTGTGTACGTTTAACTGACGCGTGTGTGTATAAACAGCACTCTCGGTTTGCCTAACCACCGGCGCCGAGGGTGACTAATCAGCCGCTAATTACCGGGCCACCGCGGCACGAGTCACGCGCCGGCCAAAGGTCAAACGGAAGCCGGCTGCCACCGCCTGCGTAATGACGTACGTGTGCACACCGGGACGCTGCACGGTCATTATCACAGCTGCAGCGGCTTGCACTGCCCCTAACACGAGGTGACAGACGGACGAGCCGAGGGAGACACCCAGTTCCTACCGAAAGCTGCCACGCATCATCCGAGCCGAGGGAGGACACCAGTTCCTACCGAAAGCTGCCACGCATCATCCGAGCCGAGGGAGACACCCAGTTCCTACCGAGAGCTGCCACGCATCATCCGAGCCGAGGGAGCCACCCAGTTCCTACCGAGAGCTGCCACGCATCATCCGAGCCGAGGGAGACACCCAGTTCCTACCGAGAGCTGCCACGCATCATCCGAGCCGAGGGAGCCACCCAGTTCCTACCGAGAGCTGCCACGCATCATCCGAGCCGAGGGAGCCACCCAGTTCCTACCGAGAGCTGCCACGCATCATCCGAGCCGAGGGAGCCACCAGTTTCCTACCGAGGAGCTGCCACGCATCATCCGAGCCGAGGTGGAGACACCCAGTTCCTACTGAGAGCTGCCACGCATCATCCGAGCCGAGGGAGCCACCCAGTTCCTACCGAGAGCTGCCACGCATCATCCGAGCCGAGGGAGCCACCCAGTTCCTACCGAGAGCTGCCACGCATCATCCGAGCCGAGGGAGACCACCCAGTTCCTACCGAGAGCTGCCACGCATCATCCGAGCCGAGGGAGCCACCCAGTTCCTACCGAGAGCTGCCACGCATCATCCGAGCCGAGGGAGCCACCCAGTTCCTACCGAGAGCTGCCACGCATCATCCGAGCCAAGGGAGACACCCAGTTCCTACCGAGAGCTGCCACGCATCATCCGAGCCGAGGGAGACACCCAGTTCCTACCGAGAGCTGCCACGCATCATCCGAGCCGAGGGAGACACCCAGTTCCTACCGAGAGCTGCCACGCATCATCCGAGCCGAGGGAGACACCCAGCTTCCTACCGAGAGCTGCCACGCATCATCCGAGCCGAGGGAGCCACCCAGTTCCTACCGAGAGCTGCCACGCATCATCCGAGCCGAGGGAGCCACCCAGTTCCTACCGAGAGCTGCCACGCATCATCCGAGCCTAGGGAGCCACCCAGTTCCTACCGAGAGCTGCCACGCATCATCCGAGCCGAGGGAGACACCCAGTTCCTACCGAGAGCTGCCACGCATCATCCGAGCCGAGGGAGCCACCCAGTTCCTACCGAGAGCTGCCACGCATCATCCGAGCCGAGGGAGACACCCAGTTCCTACCGAGAGCTGCCACGCATCATCCGAGCCGAGGGAGACACCCAGTTCCTACCGAGAGCTGCCACGCATCATCCGAGCCGAGGGAGCCGACCAGTTCCTACCGAGAGCTGCCACGCATCATCCGAGCCGAGGGAGACACCCAGTTCCTACCGAGAGCTGCCCACGCATCATCCGAGCCGAGGGAGCCGACCAGTTCCTACCGAGAGCTGCCACGCATCATCCGAGCCGAGGGAGCCACCCAGTTCCTACCGAGAGCTGCCACGCATCATCCGAGCCGAGGGAGACACCCCAGTTCCTACCGAGAGCTGCCACGCATCATCCGAGCCGAGGGAGACACCCAGTTCCTACCGAGAGCTGCCACGCATCATCCGAGCCGAGGGAGACACACCCAGTTCCTGCTGCCACTGTCCACTGTCCAGCGGCTAGTCCAAAGGGGCGTGGGGTCTTGGACGGGCACCGACAGGAGACAACACACCGTGTGTGTCTCAGTGTGTCTCCATAGTGTGTCTCAGCAGAGAAATAACTTCAGCCAGAGCAACCGATAATGGACCAATAAGGTGAAGAAAATAACTAGAACTTGCTCACAAAATGTCACCAGCGTTTGAATTTATGCTTTGAAAAAACAACATAAGTACACATGGGAGATAGCTTCTAGCAAAAGAGTTGAAATATCGCGGGTATGAGACCTGCCAGTTGCCACGCAAAAACAGCGTCTACGCGCCTTTTTATAGTACGAATTTGGATGTTGACGAAATTGAACACCCTCGTCGTAACTTGCTCCTCCCCTCCTGTGACGTTCCGTCGCCTTCTGCCCGGCCACTTAGTCGGCGCGCATGAGGCCCACGCCACTAATTGGTCTGACCAAAACAGGAGCAGCAGATTTACGTCCTAGATAAGGGGTGGATACCGACGGATGTTTACACCTCCCGACAGCACCAGCCGCTGCACGCCTGGCACATGCGGACTAACAAACTGCAGGGGCCGCGACGTGTCTGTGGCGCTGTGGCCTAGAGACCGTGCGTGAGGCCACGACAGGGCACGGACTGCGGTGCACCCCTTGCTACCAGTCACCCATCACCTCACACCAACGCCACATCATCCCGTTGCATTAGGGCTCACTGCTCTTGAATGGATGAATCGTCCCGGCTTTCGTGATGACTGCAGGCAAAACGCCCGCCGTGGAGACCAACGTGACACAGCCGGTGTGGGGTGGGTGGGGGTGGGGTGGGGGGGCGCCGTGAGAGCAGCCATCAGTTTACGATTGAAACTCGTCGGCTGTAGGTTTGTGGGACGCCGGCATCAAATGATAGCGTCATACCACACGAGCCACACCATATGCTGGGAAATGATTCGTTTAACCAGCCGGTGACGTCATCCGTGTCCGCGTCTGGATAGCCGTGTCCGCTGCCTACACAGCCGTGTCCGCTGTCTGGACAGTCGTGCCCGCTGTCTGGACAGACGTGTCCGCTGTCTGGACAGCCGTGTCATCTGTCAGGACAGCCGTCCTTTACAGACCCGCTGACACTAGCTCTCTCTTCATCAAGCCTCTCTGCGGCAGCGGCTGCGGCAGTAGTAGCAGCGGGGATTGGAGAAGGCGGAGGCGAGGGGCGGAGGCGGAGGCGGAGGCGGGGGTGGGGGCGGAGACGGGATCGGAGGCGGGGGCGGGGGCGGAGCAGCCGCCGTAGTACACACGGCGCACCACACCAGCCGCCTCGGCACACACGGAGGCCGCGCCGCAAAAACACCCCGTCTGTCACAACACTGCGCCGTCACGTGCCACCCGTGACGTCATCACGGCCCCGTGACGTCACAGCCGCGCCGCCACCGGCAGCCCCATCAACCCGTTTCGCTTACAATAATATATAATTAGCGTGAATTGATAGACCGCCCGTCCTCCTGCTCCGAATAATCGACTGCTTTCATAATTCCCCTCATGCATGATGCATGCCGCTGGCGTTGTTTTCACTTACTCCGAATCCATGAGAGTTAAATTGGCGGGCTTCATGACTCTCGCATGCTGCGCCAGCTGCCGGTGGAGCGGCGCGATTGATCGGTTTGCAGTCAGCATACCAGGTGGAATCACATCAGATTCCGCGGCGACAACGTCGACATGGGGCTTGAATGTTTCACTGCTGATATCACTGCGGGCCGGCAACAGCAGCGGCGGGGGCGGGGGCGGCGAGTTGGTGGTGATGACGGCGCGGCGGGGCGGTCATGGACCGGCGCCCTGATGCGCTGACAGCGTCCGGCACTCGACAACAGGCCTCGGTCGGCGGGGGCGGGGCGGGGCGGGGGCGGGGGCGGGGGTAAAGGGTACATCCCAGCAGCGGCCGCGCGAGGCCGCCCAGTGACAGTATGTGTTATACAGTTCACCTGTATCCGCCTGCACCGCAACTCTCGATACCCACGTGTATGTATACATTATAATAGGCAGTGAGTGTATAGTGGGCCAGTCAGGGAGGCCCGGATTGCTCGTGTGACCCGTTACATAACCGCCTGGCACTGCCGCGCCCCGGTGTGCGGCACGGAACAGTGCCCGGCGCCAGGGCCAGTGCACGGTGCAGTGCATAGTCCACAGCGAATGACCCACCCGTGACCAGCCCGTCCCGTCCCGGCCCGGCCCGGCCCGGCCCGGCCCGGACGGACAGCCGTGCCCACTTCAAACTGGGGCACCCCCGAAGCTCGGTGGGTAGCTGCCGAGGGTGCGTCTAGCTAGCTCAGTGCTATCAGCCCATATCGGCAGACACGGCTTCTGACTAGCACAGTGGTGCCGATATGGAGATAGCGTGGGTATGGGGGGGGGGGGTATCTGTCAGATAGCTGCATAACTTAAGTCGACGATCCACGGGTCCTCCGCCCCCCCCCCCCAACACTTTTCATCTGTAGTCGATTGGAATTGGAAGGTCTCATTCGAAGCATCAACACACTTTTACGTCAGCAGGTTAAGGACATTTCGTGTCGCGAACATACACCTGCAAATAATGTACACCACCAGCGCATTGCAGTGAACTATTACGACCCTCGGCAACATTAATCCTCACTTACAGAAACCGACTGACTGTTCCATGTATCTGCTGCGATAGTCCATTTACGGGAACTTTGCAACCGTAGTATCAATTTTACAACACATTTCCTTATGTGTTAATTTGACGTGACATTCTAATTACCTTGGACAGGTAAATACAGCCGTTCACAGTGACACGTACAGTGAAATGGCGTAATTCGGCAGCTGTTCACGCAATGCGTGGTGCGCGACGCTCGCAGAACTTGCCCACCAGTTACCTACGATCTCAAGACCCGCTCGCAGTTCCCGCCTACCCGCTGCCAACCAACTCGAGAGCCTCCTGAGGAGTAGGAAGCCGCGCGGCAGGTCCGACTCCGAGACGGCAGCAAGACCGTTGTTACTAGCTATCGTATTGCGGTCGGACTCGGCGGCGGCTCGGGGCGGCTCGGGGCGACTGAGAGCAGGCGAGGGAAGGCGGCGGCGGCGGCGGCGGCGGCGGCGTCCCGTGTCCAGGCTCCAGGAAGCCACACCCTGCACTGACGCAACGCGCCGACAGCCGCTAAACATGCTCCGACCGCGACCGGCCGCGTGCAGAGCCGGAGCGGGATGCAGGGACGCCACAGATCGGGGACCGGGATATGCCATGTTGGGAGGGGGGAGGGGGGCAGAGGTACCTGGGACCGGGAATAGGACATGTCAGAACAGGGCACCAGGGGCCAGCCCCAGGGATATGACATGTCAGGGGCATGGGCGCACGAGGCCAAGCGGCTTCGGGGAAATTATATGTCGTCAGGGACAAGGAGTACCGGGGACCGGAAATAGGACATGGCAGGGGAGGGAGAGGGTCGTAGGGTCACCAGTCGTTCGATGAATTGAAATCACCGGCTGCGCAACGCGCACTCAGCCAAAAAAGGATCAACGATGAGAGAGGTTTAATTTGGCGTTCTCTGAAACTCACTCCAAACTAAATAAACACTAGTAACGCCGCGTGGTGGCTCTGCCATTCGTGGCTGTCCAATGTGCAGTTTGCCGCACCAGTCTAACCCTGTGGTGACCCCGATCCCACGAGCCCCGCCCGCCTGAAGCGTCGCTCTGCCCACCCGACACTCACCTCATTGGACGTAACGCTGCCCGAGTCGCCCGTCATCTTGAGGTGCTCGTCCTTGAGCAGGACGCCGGGCGGGGTGTCGGGCAGGCCACCGCCGCCCCCGCCCCCGCCCGTGGTGAGCGTGTGGACGGCGGCGGTCGGCGTGGCGGTGCCGGCGGGCGGCGCCGGCGGCTGCCCGCCCGGCGCCGTCGGGTGCCACGGCGACGATATCTTGGCGAAATTCAGGAACGGCACCGAACTGCGGACACAGAGAGCGACACAGGGTCAGTCAGCTGATGGTGGGACGCGCCGGGCAATGCACACAGTCGAGTCCAATGGAAAAATAAACACCACTGTCAGGAGTATGACCAAATACAGAAAATGTGGCACACACAGTCGCTCCAGCAACAACACAATGCCAATTATCGCCAAACAATGAGCAACTGTGTTACTTGGTTCGAAGAAATGCGGCGATCGCATTGTAAAAAAATCGCCCACATTGTCTTAATCCGGAAATTAGTTTTCCTTCAGAATGTCTGAATCAGCTGGGCCCGACCGATTCGTGGGAACATGAGTGCCATGAACTGCGCCATGGTGTCGTTCATCTGGTTGCAGGCGGAGTGCCAAATTAGGCGGCTCATTGACACACAGCCGCCGGGTTAACTACGCTATCGCCCACACGATAGGAACTTTATTGAGACAAAACTCCGTGCAACAATGTGCAAAACACCAATCAGGAAATGTGGCGCCAAGTAAGTATCAGGCGGGCCAGGCGTTCTTCCTCGTTGGCAAGCTGGGAAACACCGACATGTGGGGCAGGCCGTGTCTCTGTTGGAATCGATCCAGGACAGAGGACACCAGAGGACGACTGGCGACAACTGAACCCGGCCTAGTCGGCATGTTCACCGACACCGCCGAGCCAGCGGCTGATGTAAAACGTGACGAAGCGCCGGCTAACCGGCCGCCGGCGACGCTCAAGGCTGGCAGCACGATAAAAGTGCTGCTGCTAAATAAATCCACGGCCATCACGGCGCTACAAAGCAGCCATCTTCATGCATTGCGTCCGGCTGCATGACATTGTCAGGCTGATCCCCGGTCAGAACCAGTCAGTAATGCTGCTTCTATGCTGGCGGGGAGGATTAGCAGTCACCAGTGTTTAATAAGCCCACCAGCCGCACCAGGCACAAAGGCAGCCATATTTCAATGGGTGTTCATAAAGCATGAGCATAGCCAATGCCATGATACAATATTTTACAATTATCTTTGGCATGGCGGTTAAAGTGTTCAAGGCATTTTCACAGGGTAAGATTGCTGAGCAATAAACCAGCTGAATTGATCTTATTACCCGAACACGAATTCCCCAATTGAATTTACCTCATTTCATTATAACGCATACCCGCTCAGTCACCGTGTCGCAATCTTTTTGTCCAGCAATAACTGTATACAGCTAATCAGTCATGAGCACACTGATACAAGCACCTACATCATAATGATGTTATTAGCGAATAGAGCGCACGGTTTTCCCGCAGCCGCTTGATGAAAGAAATAACACAAACCAGTTCTCAGAATGCAGCCCGGAGTGGCGTGCTACAGCTGACCCCAATACTATCGCATGAGTGAGTCATTCGTCAAATGTTACCGATGTTAAATGTTACCGTCAAATGTTACCGATGGCGCCACCCGCCGTAATGGCGCCAAATGTAATGGCGCCACCCGCCGTGTATCCAACACATCGCGCGAGAGGCCGGAGTCGTCCCGCCTCTGTCTGTCTCATGTCGCCCGAGATCCCCATCAGAGACGCCTTCCGCTGCGCTCCGCCCGTCGACATCCGGGGAACCACGACGGCGGCGGCGGAAAGGAGGAGTGGAAGCCGAGCCTTCTGATCCGCCACCTCACCTCTCCTGAGACGGCAGGCAGCAGACAGCAGACACGCGTGTGTGTGCGTGTGTGTGTCATCAGGAGGTGGGTCGGGGCAGGGTCAGGGTCAGGGTCAGGGTTGGCTCTGATCGAGGATCAAGACACCTCGGTATCGTGTACTGCAAATGATTTTAAACATGTACAGGAATCGTAATAGCCACGCTGTTCTTAAATAAATGACAAAATGACAACAGCGGCCGGATGGCACCCGACGTCGACAGACGCTGCCGCCACTCGCAGGCTCTACTAGGGTGTCCCCCCCCCAAAAAAAAAACACCTTTTCGTCGGTGCAAGCTTGCCAATTGACACTGCGTTCTTCTTTAGGCCAATAACAAGTATGCCAAATTTCATTCCGATCCTTTGAGTTTTGGTCCCCCCCCGGGCCTCCGTAAGTTGTTGACCCCTACCCAAAAGGTCACAAATCAAAGTCGTCGTACATACCTCCGCGTGTGCTCATTTAAAAGCTCTTGTCAAGTAGAGTAAACGTTAATTCAGTCGAAATGCTCTAAATTCAAGTTTGCGCTCTATGAGTCATAAACAGAGCCCAAAAGCAAGCCTTCAATAGAGCTCTATTGAAGGCATGCTTTTGGGCTCTGTTTATGACCCGGGAAGAGACCGCAGCGCCCTTCGGCACCACACTGGGCCGCCGCTGATGTCAGCCTCACGCTGGCGGCGGCGGCGGCGGCGGCGACCCGGGAAGAGACCACCGCAGCACCCTTCGGCACCACACTGGACCGCCGCTGATGTCAGCCTCACGCCGGCGACGGCGGCGGCGGTCGTCTGTCACCCGAGATCACCGCCGACACCGAGACTGACGGACAGACCACAGGTCGACCCCTGACCTGCCAGTGGCGCCAGTGCAGTGGCGGTTCCTCGTCTGGAAGTGGACCCGGACCAGACGCCATACGCGTCGTCCCCGGAGACGATCCAGCACGGAGCAGGCCGACCTAGCGGACCACGACGACACATCCCCGCCGTCTCCGTCTCCGTCACCGTCAGGTATCACCGTCACCGTCACCGATTCACCAAGCGTCGGACACACTGCCCGAAACGCACGAGGCGTTCCCACACGCCGCGATAAATAATGAACCGATTCAACGCGTTCTATTCTTTATCTGTCTGGCCGGGACAGGGCACAAAGGCGAGAACTTATCAATTAGGGCCATTAGCCGGGTTGTTCTGCAGGTGCGTTCGGCGGCGTGGCGACCATGAGGCGGCGCGGGGCGGCCGAGTCGCCTGTAATGATTTAATGGCACCCCGGCCGGCCGCTGGGTCATTAGACGTCAGCCCGTAACGGACCCCGCCGCTGCTCGGGCGCTGCTCGGGCGCTGCCGGGGCGCTGCCGGGGCGCTGCCGGGGCGCTGCCGGGGCGCTTGTCGGGGTCCGTTAGACCTAAATAAAAAGTAATTAGGAGTGCCGCTCACGGAGCGCAGGGGGGATGCCAGATGAGTGGGTCTTTACGCGGATCATGGCGGCAATAACGTCGCCCACATTTGCTCGGGTCGGGCAATCACCGCACAGGTTTAGCACCTATACAGCGACCGTCAGCCAGCCAGTGGTGGCATTTCCTGACCAGCCACAGCGACAGTAACACAAACGGAAGGATTAACACTAATGGCAGCAGGAAAGCCGACGCGGGCAAAAACGGCCGAGCTTACAAATGATCGCGGCCTGCCCGCGGTCGGCACGACATACGGCCGCACGGGACGCGATCGGCGCTGATATCAGGGCCGCTGACTGCACGGCGGCGATGGGCGGTGATATGTGGGGAACTCACTGCAAAACAGAGTACCCACAGTATCAGTCAATGTACCCACAGTACCGACAGTACCGACAGTACCGACAGTACCGACAGTACCCACAGTACCCACAGTGCCCACATTATCCACAGTGCCCACAGTATCAGTCAATGTACCCACAGTATCAGTCAATGTACCGACAGTACCGACAGTACCGACAGTACCGACAGCACCCACAGTGCCCACAGTATCCACAGTGCCCACAGTATCAGTCAATGTACCGACAGTACCGACAGTACCGACAGTACCGACAGTACCCACAGTACCCACAGTGCCCACAGTATCCACAGTGCCCACAGTATCAGTCACTGTACCCACAGTATCAGTCAATGTACCCACAGTACCCACAGTGCCCACAGTACCGACAGCACCCACAGTGCCCACATTACCCACAGTAACCACAGTACCCACAGTGTCCAGTGCCCACAGTGCCCACAGTACCCACAGTACCCACATAACCCACAGCACCCACATAACCCACAGCACCCACAATACACACAGTGCCCACAGTACCCACAGTACCCACAGTACCCACAGTACCCACAGCACCCACAGTACCCACAGTACCCACAGTACCCACAGTATCAGTCAATGCCATGCCGCGGAGTCTACATACAGCCAGCCGCTTCGCCCCGTCCACTGCACCTGAAGTTGTCCAGGACAGCGAAACATGCCGACTGCACTGATTCAGTGCAAAGTCGTACCGGCTTTTCCCCACGGAAGAGGTTCAGCGGCAGCGAACCTCTTCCGTAGGGAAAAGTCGTGCCGTGAAGACCCCCGTCTCATGCACTTCTGAAGGAAGAACCTGTAACGTGCCGCTCCGAGGAAGGAACCACATCGCGCCGCTCTGGAGGTCCTTGCCTCCTCCTCCGTCGCCGCCGCCGCCACCGCCGCCGCCGCCGCCGCCGCCGCCGCCGCCGCCGCCGCCGCCCGGGGCTGGCAGAGGCGGGCCGGGCTTGTTTACGTCTAGCGCGTCAATTGGCCGCGCGAGCAGGGTAAACACATGATATCACCACGGCAATGATGGCATTACGGCATTACGGCCGCACGACGGATGGCGGCGAGCGGGTCTGCAGTGACGCACATCACCCGGTCAGCCATCCTCCTGCCTCTGGCAGTACTCCTCGTCAGACGACACTCCACGTCAGAGATACCCGCCGACGACCGCCGACGACCGCCGCCGCCGCCATCAGAGATCCTCGTCAACAGACGTCACTGACGTCAGCTGGCAGGCCGCCGTCAGCCTGTCCCGCGGCACCAGGGTTTAGCTGGCCGGTGAATACGGCCGGCACAGACAACAGGCCAGTCACCGAGGCCCAGAGCCGTGGATTAGCAGTTAATCCACGTCCTCATCCATCAGCCGGAGGCCCGCCGGGGGTGCCGCGGGTCCTCAGTTTCTCGGAGAGGGCGCCCCGGCCGGTGGAGCTGCGGTCGGGCTCGGTCAGAGAGAGCACCTGTACCGCCGGGCCGGTCAGACGGGTACACGGAGAGCACCTGTACCGCCGGGCCGGCCAGAGAGAGTACCCAGAACACAGCGGGTGGCGGTACCTACCGCTCTGTGACCGTGCGCGGGGAGCGGCTCAGCGGCGCCTGCGGCGCTCACGGCGTGGCGGCTGACTCATGGCGGCAGTCACGGCGCACACACTGTCTGCAGCCTCCGACCCCACCATCACTACCGTCACCGTCACCGTCACCGTCACCGCCACCGCCACCGCCACCGCCACCGCCACCGCCACCGCCGCAGCCGCAGCCGCAGCCGCAGCCGCCGCTACCGCTACCGCAAAGCAACGCTGCAACCGGCGCCGCAGTAGCACCAGGCACACCTTGGCCTGGCTCGAGAAAGCAGACCATGCCGGTCCCCGGCGGCAGCTCTGCGCCCCGTCGCTCGGGTCGGGCGGGCAGGTCGGTCTCCCGCGGCGAGGCACCTGTTGACCAGTACCCGGTCCCGGTGTGCCAGGTCCGAGGCCAGGGCAGGGGCCGCCGCTCGGTAACGACCGTGGCTGGCGGCCGTTTACCGGCGAGCGGACGGGCAAACACGCGGCCGCACGGCGCGCAAACACTGCGCCGCCCAGACGTGCCGCCTGTTTTTGTGGTCCGGCCAGAGACAGGCGGACGCAGGGCGAGCGCTCGCCGCCGGCCGGGTCAACGTCTCAAGCCGGGACGACCCGGCATCTGGGCACCACACGGCGCTGGACCCGGGAATCAGGGACACAAGGCCCGGGGACCGTACTGTCCTGGACCCGGGGATTTCCAATGGAAGACACCGGACGCGGAGACTCGGGGACCAGGTACATTGGCCGGACGGTAGACGGAGACGCAGGACAGCGCGGCCTGAGATATGATCGCGGCGCCAAGGCGTCAGTGCCGGCCACAACCTGCGGCCACGCCGCTGACGTGTGCACAGAGTGTCATGTGCGGCTAGAGTAATACGACAGCGGCTGACCCCGCCGCCCCCGTCCCGACCCTGCCCCGATCCCGCCCTGACCTCTGATCCAGACACGTGTCCGCCGCCGCCGCCGCCCCGCCACCCCGTCCGTGAAGTCATCAGTCCATGGCGGACGGCGGCGGTGGCGGGGTCAGTGATCGCTCCACGCATCAGCGGGACGCTTCACCCCTCTCCACCGCGCGCGCTCTGAACCTACTCTATATGCTAATTAGATTGACATTTTAAAGATAACAAATTGCCCACATGTGACGCTCTAATGATACGATTATGTCGACCATGTTATTTCATCCTTCAGAAGTTGTGCATTTTAAACGAACCGCTCCGGCTACTTAGAGAATCATAACTAGTCAATTTGTAATCTGTCAAATGTCACCGGCGACGCGCATAAGTTGGCGATGAACAAAGACAAGAGACGAGCGAGAGTGATGAACTGCGCTGCCAACTTTGACTCAAATCAGCAGCTCGTAATGCGCGTATCGGCAAATGTCGCTGTCCAATTTGCCAGGTCTGCCGTCTGCCCGATATAGTTCGCTCCACTCAGTCGGCTATCATCAGCGCTTTCCCCCCGAGATTAAACGCGCACGCCCGACCCACATGCAAGCCCATTGATCACCCAGCCAGCGTGAAAGCTGTCTTTATTTGCAAAAGCCGGTGAATAATTTCTCCATGCGAATGACCCGCGGGGTGTGACGCGCCGTGAAGCGCCGCCCGCGGGAGGGGCGGGGGGACGGTGAGGGGACGGGGCCGGCGACTCCCCGGGCCGTGGCGGGGGTCGCACGTCCGCTCCCCTGTCGCCGTAAAGCCGTCCACGCGACGCGACAAAAAGCTCTAGCCGAGCACCGAGCCGGACGCCCGCTCGTAACTCTGCCCGGAGATAGCATCCTCCGCGCGCCGCCAGCCAAAAACGCGATGACGCTCCGCGGGAGACCGCCGGGACCCGTGTCGGGACCTGGACTCAGACCGTGTCCAGGCCCAAATCAGACCCGGATCAAAATCAGAGTCAGGATCCATATTGACCCGAATCCTGACCCGAGTCAGACCCGAATCCTGACCCGAATCAGACCCGAATCAAATTCGAGCAAAATCTGACTCAGACCAGGATCAAGACCCAAACCGGACCCGAATCGGACCCGAATCGGACCCGAATCGGCTCCAGATCCGCTTCGGACCGGACCGGGAACGACCGTGCCCAGCAGGCCCACCGGCCGCAACGGTTGCCGGGGTACATGCCGACAACAGCGGCCGACCTGCCCCCCCCCCCCCCCCCCGTCGGTGACGACAGCACTGAGTATCGTCGCCCCACGGCCCAATTCTGACACGGAGTCACTGCCATGGGCGCCCGGGACGTCGCCCCGGTCCGCCGGCAATGCATGATTGCGGCAGTTATTCGGGCGTCATTTCGGTAATGTGAATGGCGCTGAATCACGGCATGGGGCCGTGGCGGCGGTGCAGGATAGAAGGGGCCGTGGCGGAGTGGTACCCGGAGACGGCGGCGGTGCAGGATAGAAGGGGCCGTGGCGGGGTGGTACCCGGAGACGGCGGCGGTGCAGGATAGAAGGGGCCGTGGCGGGGTGGTACCCGGAGACGGCGGCGGTGCAGGATAGAAGGGGCCGTGGCGGGGTGGTACCCGGAGACGGCGGCGGTGCAGGATAGAAGGGGCCGTGGCGGGGTGGTACCCGGAGACGGCGGCGGTGCAGGATAGAAGGGGCCGTGACGGAGTGGTATCCGGAGACGGCAGCGGTGCAGGATAGAAGGGGCCGTGGCGGGGTGGTACCCGGAGACGGCGGCGGTGCAGGATAGAAGGGGCCGTGGTGGGGTGGTACCCGGAGACGGCGGCGGTGCAGGATAGAAGGGGCCGTGGCGGGGTGGTACCCGGAGACGGCGGCGGTGGTGATAGAAACCACCCGCCTCAGGGCTGAACCGAGGCGGGCCTGGCTGTCAGAGCTGTCCTGGACTCGCGTGACTCGCGTGACTCGCGTGACTCGCGTGACTCGTGTGTCGGGGAAAGGGTCAGTCGCTAGCCGCCAAACTCCAGAGAGAGGCAAGCGTCTCTCGGTTTCCGGCATCGGTCGGGCCGCCATCCTGTCATCATGATAGGGCTTTGGGGGCGACGACGCTGCTTTGTCAGTATCAAACACTTCCCCGGTGCGGCGCCGGTGCGGCGCCGGTGCGTACCCGGCCCAAGTCCGTCCCGTCTCCAGTCGACTGTACCGGGCTGGCAGTCAGCAATCAGCACTGGGTTGAGCCGGGGCGGAAGCTCAACCGACCCAAGCCAAGGCCAGCGTCAGTCTCACGGACCCCCTCCACACTCTCACCGCACACCATACACCGCAATACACCACGCGGCACGGCAAGGCACACACGGCGGCCCTGTAATGGCCGTGGTGGCCGTGCAGGGCGCGGTGCAGCGGCCGGCCGCCCCTGAACCCCGCCGGCGGCGGCGGCGGACAGCCTCATTTGCATCACAACTGGCGCGGGCGGCGCGTCCGCACCATCGGAGCCTGTCGCCTGTCAGCCTGTCAGCAGGCCGTGCCGAGGCACAGGTTTAAATACGTCCTCAGTCGTCACGCCCGGGTCCCGGCTGCAGCCCCACCGTGCCCCCCCCCCCCGCCACCGTGACTCTGTGTCGCGCGGCGTGGTTACTGGTTAGTGATGAAGTGACGCCGGTCAAATGTAGAGAGCCTTAGCCAGAGGCCTCTGAAATCGTTTTTAAACAGCACTTGCTGTTGTAGCCTGCTAAAATACTGGAAATGTTGCAAAGTCGCATCATGGTAAGAATGACTGACGGGAACTCTGGGAGCTCAAGTTGAGCAAAGTATCTTTATTTATCCTCAAATAAAGCAGCATCAATATTTATGTCCCACCCTATAACCAATGTTTATGCAGAAAGCCACCAATGTTTAACCAGTGCGGCTGCAGTGCACCACGCCGGCTCCTGTGACATTTAATCCCCGCTCGGACACGCTATTTACTACACCCCTCCGCCAGACAGGGCCACTGAGGGGGGGGGGGGGGGGTCTGCAGTCCGGGCGGTGGGACGGCCCAACACGGCCACTCGCCCCGGCTGGGAGGCTGGCTGCCGTCTGAGGCGCCCTGTGCCCCGCGCCGTCAGCGGGCGGTGGGACGGCCCGACACGGCCACCCGCCCCGGCTGGGAGGCTGGCTGCCGTCTGAGGCGCCCTGTGCCCAGCGCCGTCAGCGGGCGGTGGGACGGCCCGACACGGCCACCCGCCCCGGCTGGGAGGCTGGCTGCCGTCTGAGGCGCCCTGTGCCCAGCGCCGTCAGCGGCTATCGCACGTGCCGTGCCGAACACGGCGCGCTGTGCCGCTACGTTTGTCGACCAGGAGGCGGTCCAGGAGTGACGGACACCTGTCACTGGCAGACACCTGTCACTGGCAGACACATGTCACCGGCAGACACATATCACTGGCAGACACATGCCACTGGCAGACACATGTCACTGACAGACATATGTCACTGGCAGACACATGTCACCGGCAGACACATGTCACTGGCATACACCTGCCACTGGCATACACCTGCCACTGGCAGACACCTGTCACTGGCAGACACATGTCACTGGCAGTGAAGGATCAGACCAGTGCGGCGGTACTGATCACGTGCCGAGCGGTCGCCGCCAAAAATCGCACGCTGGCCCTCAACAGTCCCGAGGAAAGAAATGGGACGAATAACAATAAATGGCCACAGGAAATCCTTTAACGGCAAATATGTGGGGCCAAATGTTTGTTTCTGCAGGAACTCACAGCAAGGAACTTCGAGGAACTAATAGCTAGGCTTATTTTTTCCTTTGCGAATTCAAGTCATTGGTGTTGCTAACTCATGAATTGCCCCACTAACGAAAAGACAAACATTATTATTTAGCTCCAATGAAGAGCACACAATTAGGTCAGCAGAAGGAAAGGGTAACCGGTATGGATGAGCTCTTCATTTACAGTTCATGATGACGATTACAGTTGGGCTGTTATTGGGGCTTTACGACTCTACGTGTGTCGTCATTTATAGTCGGGCATAGGCGTAGGAACAGGGGGGGGGGGGGGGCTATGACCCCTCACGTTTCGACCATATTTGTTGGCTATTGTTTTCCTTTTGCCTGGTGAGAAATATTGTGATAGCAAAAGGTTCGCCATGATGAGAAGAGCTCAAATCTGCAAAGAAATATTCCATAGGGGGGTTGGGTTTCTCTCAAGACGAAATCAAAGTTTCACTGCCCCCCCCCCCCCCCCCCCCACACACACACCTGTAGTCGGGGACCATTACGGTCATTGGGCGCACAGACTGCTGAGGCCATTTGGAGCCCATTTAAATTATAGTTGTAACTCACTTTTCAGATAGATACCATTTTAAAATGAGGCAAAGACTACTTCCCAATCAATTCGTTTCGTATCCCTGGCATAACCATAACCATCACTGGCATTTCTCTGCTGTTTCCCTCGTTAGCAGCGGACGTGGAAGCATGTCTGGACAGCAGGCGGACACGATTCGCCATATGCAAAGCCGGTGGATGAAAATGGATGAGACTCAACTTACGGAGCCACCGGCCGTAGTTTAGCATTATAAATCATGTATGCATCCATGGATCCAGGAATGCGCATCGTGGGCACGGTGCCAGTTCAAAAGAGAGGGTATCAGCCATCAGGTACTGGACATTCCAGAATGCGATACAGCTGCAGACTTGGCAACTGCGGTATAGGAAGTGACGCACATTTTGGATGACGGTTACTCATAGTCGATAGCAATGTCAACTTGTGAATGATTAGGTTCATGTCCATTTAGTTATGCCCACTTGCTATGGCTATGTCCCCAAGGTAACGTGTTTTATGTAGCACCCGTTCCGACAGGTGTCAATTTTAAGTTCCGGATGTCACCTGGATGCTAATCGCCGGTCATGCCAGTCACGAAGTATTCGTCGGCTAGCACCGTATTACCGCCATATTAGTGATGTCCGTCGAATGACGCTCACTGAGACGTTTCACATACTCACACGAATACTTCTCACGCTTCCACTGACAGGTCTATCATCATCGTAAGGATACCTCCAATCCTCACGCGGATACCCATCGTGCTCACGCGGATACCTATCGTGCTGACGCAGATACCTATCGAGCTCACGCGGATACCTATCGAGCTCACGCGGATACCTATCGAGCTCACGCGGATACCTATCGAGCTCACGCGGATACCTATCGAGCTCACGCAGATACCTATCGTGCTCACGCAGATACCTATCGAGCTCACGCGGATACCTATCGAGCTCACGCGGATACCTATCGAGCTCACGCAGATACCTCCAATCCTCACGCGGATACCTATCGTGCTCACGTGGATACCTCCAATCCTCACGCGGATACCTATCGAGCTCACGTGGATACCTATCGTGCTCACGTGGATACCTATCGAGCTCACGCGGATATCTATCGTGCTCACGTGGATACCTATCGTGCTCACGTGGATACCTATCGAGCTGACGCGGATACCTATCGTGCTCACGCGGATACCTATCGAGCTCACGTGGATACCTATCGTGCTCACGCAGATACCTATCGTGCTCACGTGGATACCTATCGTGCTCACGTGGATACCTATCGTGCTCACGTGGATACCACGCAGCTTCCCACTGGTGTTTCTCATTGCTGCGCCACAGGAAGAGACCAGTGCATGCACCTGTCCCGTCCCTGTATGACGTCATCCACTGTGTGGCGCAGTCGCATCAAAGTTACCGGGTCAGCGACATATTTCAATACCGGATATGGCACAATCGGAATGATACAAATGATGGTTTTACAAGCTACAGAGGACTTAAAAGTACAAAGCGTTGCGGAGTCCGACAATTCTGCCGGGCAATGTTTCAACTTGTATGGCCATCCGACATCACAGGTGCTCGCAGGGGACAAACCTGTGCACAAACGATGTGCTTGCATGATTTCCTACCATAAATATACGTCGTGCGATTGAAAGCACAATAATGACATCAGCACCAATATAGATGATGGAACTACACAAGAAAGAAGGCTCACCACAAAAGCATTGATGTCCACACTGATGCATTTGATGACACATTTGTGGCAGTCATGCCATGGTATTTCATCATCGGGGGATCAATATCTGGTTATATCTGGTTATATCTGGTTAATATCTGGCTGCCATGCGAGGACTGTTTCCGTCTTCCGTAATAACGACCCGTTAACGACTTCCATAACTTGCCGCTATATGATAAATATGCTGTCGTTACGTTTGACCAAATGATTTAGAAACAAGGCGAGAACAAATGGTTGAAATTAAGAGCCTGGAACACAAACACGCCAGGTAAATTATCTGTCAGGGCTTGTGTGAGACGCGCAAATCATTTCCCCTTAACACAAGCATGCCCCGGCCCCTTCTCAGTACACAAACTGAGCAACCCTGCCGGGCCAAGTCAAACAACCGGCTTACGGCGCTGGACCGGGCGCTGTTTGGCGGGCGGGGGGGGGGGGGGCGCTGATGCGACGACTTCCCCGAACCCCTGTCAATCGTTCTCGAACCATACATCTCCAGCACACAGAGAGCGTTGTACAAACAGTGCCCGAGCGTCCACAGCTCACACAAACACACACTGCAGCTCAGCAGCAGCAGCGGCGGTGTCCGGGCTGCACGGCCGGATCGGGTTACACCCCGACATACAGAGCCCCGGGTCTGCCGCGTCACCAGCAACGGTACAGACTCCGCGCCCGGGTCACGACTGAACAGTCACGACCGAAGCCTGATGAGCACCATCAGAGACCGGCCAGAGACCACAAGAGACCACTGAGCAAGCGAGACCAACACGCAGTGTCTAGCTTCGGAAGCAGCTAAACGATCCGACTCGATTCAGCATCTCATCATCTACCCTCACGGGCAACTTATCGTCGGAAGATTCAGCATCTCATCATCTACCCTCACGGGCAACTTATCGTCGGAAGATTCAGCATCTCATCATCTACCCTCACGGGCAACTTATCGTCGGAAGATTCAGCATCTCATCATCTACCCTCACGGGCAACTTATCGTCGGAAGATTCAGCATCTCATCATCTACCCTCACGGGCAACTTATCGTCGGAAGATTCAGCATCTCATCATCTACCCTCACGGGCAACTTATCGTCGGAAGATTCAGCATCTCATCATCTACCCTCACGGGCAACTTATCGTCGGAAGATTCAGCATCTCATCATCTACCCTCACGGGCAACTTATCGTCGGAAGATTCAGCATCTCATCATCTACCCTCACGGGCAACTTATCGTCGGAAGATTCAGCATCTCATCATCTACCCTCACGGGCAACTTATCGTCGGAAGATTCAGCATCTCATCATCTACCCTCACGGGCAACTTATCGTCGGAAGATTCAGCATCTCATCATCTACCCTCACGGGCAACTTATCGTCGGAAGATTCAGCATCTCATCATCTACCCTCACGGGCAACTTATCGTCGGAAGATTCAGCATCTCATCATCTACCCTCACGGGCAACTTATCGTCGGAAGATTCAGCATCTCATCATCTACCCTCACGGGCAACTTATCGTCGGAAGATTCAGCATCTCATCATCTACCCTCACGGGCAACTTATCGTCGGAAGATTCAGCATCTCATCATCTACCCTCACGGGCAACTTATCGTCGGAAGATTCAGCATCTCATTATCTACCCTCACGGGCAACTTATCGTCGGAAGATTCAGCATCTCATCATCTACCCTCACGGGCAACTTATCGTCGGAAGATTCAGCATCTCATCATCTACCCTCACGGGCAACTTATCGTCGGAAGATTCAGCAGCTCATCATCTACCCTCACGGGCAACTTATCGTCGGAAGATTCAGCATCTCATCATCTACCCTCACGGGTAACTTATCGTCGGAAGATTCAGCATCTCATCATCTACCCTCACGGGCAACTTATCGTCGGAAGATTCAGCATCTCATCATCTACCCTCACGGGCAACTTATCGTCGGAAGATTCAGCATCTCATCATCTACCCTCACGGGCAACTTATCGTCGGAAGATTCAGCATCTCATCATCTACCCTCACGGGCAACTTATCGTCGGAAGATTCAGCATCTCATCATCTACCCTCACGGGCAACTTATCGTCGGAAGATTCAGCATCTCATCATCTACCCTCACGGGCAACTTATCGTCGGAAGATTCAGCATCTCATCATCTACCCTCACGGGCAACTTATCGTCGGAAGATTCAGCATCTCATCATCTACCCTCACGGGCAACTTATCGTCGGAAGATTCAGCGATGTTTTGCTGCCTAGCGCCATAATATCCAATAACAAACAAAACGAAAGTGATTCACAAACACCAACATCCCCGCTCCAGCACGTCCTCGCCCCTGGCCATGCACGTTCCCCTGCAACAAACCGCACCTGACCGGGGGTCACGTACCTCGTGCCACGTGCCGCGTGTACGTGCCGCCGTCACGTGCCACGACCCCGAGACGGCCCCCGATCGACTGACGGCCGCTACCCGGGCGTCAGGCGTCGCGCGCTGTAAACTGATTGACGCGAGTGAGCGGTGTGACGCAGACACCGCAGTAATATGACGCCAGCAGGCACGGCTGCTAGCCCGTACTCGAGCGGGGAAGGTCGTGAGGTTAGCAACACGAGGGCTCCCGCCTAAAAACCACTGGCATCGCTTCACACAACCGCCGCCGTCGTCCCCGTCTGCACCGATCAGCGTCCGCCTCCCAGCTACCGCCGCCGTCGTCCCCGTCTGCACCGATCAGCGTCCGCCTCCCAGCTACCGTCGCCGTCGTCCCCGTCTGCACCGATCAGCGTCCGCCTCCCAGCTACCGCCGCCATCGTCCCCGTCTGTACCGATCGGCGTCCGCCTCCCAGCTACCGCCGCCGTCGTCCCCGTCTGCACCGATCAGCGTCCGCCTCCCAGCTACCGCCGCCGTCGTCCCCGTCTGCACCGATCAGCGTCCGCCTCCCAGCTACCGTCGCCGTCGTCCCCGTCTGCACCGATCAGCGTCCGCCTCCCAGCTACCGTCGCCGTCGTCCCCGTCTGCACCGATCAGCGTCCGCCTCCCAGCTACCGCCGCCGTCGTCCCCGTCTGTACCGATCAGCGTCCGCCTCCCAGCTACCGCCGCCGTCGTCCCCGTCTGCACCGATCAGCGTCCGCCTCCCAGCTACCGTCGCCGTCGTCCCCGTCTGCACCGATCAGCGTCCGCCTCCCAGCTACCGCCGCCGTCGTCCCCGTCTGTACCGATCAGCGTCCGCCTCCCAGCTACCGCCGCCGTCGTCCCTGTCTGCACCGATCAGCGTCCGCCTCCCAGCTCAACCCCAAGCGCGCAGAACCCGCGGGTCTTCGTCAGCCTACGTCGCTCCAGGAAAGAGGCGGCCATGTGTCACGCACTACCGCGCGCCAGACCGCGGCGCGGGACCAGCACCGTCCCCGAGCAGAAGCAGCCCCTTGAAGGCTGGTCGCGCAGATCACACAGCCTGCATAGCAATCCGGCGGCCGCGACAGCGTGCGTGGCGGCGTGCCCGACATCGGGGGCATAGCCGGCACGCCGGCCGGATTGCGGCCACGCCACGGCACGGCACGGCCGGCTCCGACGGAGGGGAACACGGCCGCGCAGGGGAACACGGCCGCGGAGGGGAACACGGCCGCGCAGGGGAATACGGCCGCGGAGGGGAACACGGCTGCGGAGGGGAACACGGCCGCGGAGGGGAACACGGCCGCGGAGGGGAACACGGCCGTGCAGGGGAACACGGCCGCGGAGGGGAACACGGCTGCGGAGGGGAACACGGCCGCGGAGGGGAACACGGCCGCGGAGGGGAACACGGCCGCGGAGGGGAACACGGCCGTGCAGGGGAACACGGCCGCGGAGGGGAACACAGCCGCGGAGGGGGTGCGGTGGTGCTGTCACGGGGGGTAAGGGGATCGGGTACGGACGGATCGGGTACATCGGGCACGGACATCTGCCGCAGACGTTCTGCAGTTCGATACCGCACCAGCACCAAAACGCAGCAGGACGCCGTCGCGACGGTACGGCAAACTTCCGACAACATCAACACGCAGCAGGACGCCGCCGCGACGGTACGGCAAACTTCCGACAGGTGTGAGTGTGTAATTGTGTGTTTGATGCAATTGTGTTGAACCACGCATTATAGCTTCATAGAAAATGTTGTGATCGACATAAGTGGGTAATACATGACAAAAACTTTCGACAGGTGAATAAACCCAGCGTTTATGGCCCTACCCTATTGGAAGTGCCTACAGCTTGAATGGTTGTAAGTTCCAAAGTTCCAAACCAAGAAATGGTCTGGACGGTACAAAAAAGCTTGGTACTGGCAGCGCCTAAATATTCTTGTAAAAAAAAAACAATATCAAAATTCTGACCAAATACAAAATCTACAAAATCAGAAATGCGAGCTCCATAAGAATACCATCTGTGAAGAAATAATTGAAGATATTTCACGCCTTTCAAGCATGTCAGATCGTGCAGATCATCCATGGCACCTTGCCGGCAGCCGGACGGGAGCCAACTCGGCGGGGACCTACCTCATCTGGAACACAGTGCTGCCCAGCATTGGCACCATGACACGCGGACCGGACCGCTGGACTGCTGCTGCTCCTGCTGCTGCTGCTGCTGCTGCTGCTGCTGCTGCTGCTGCTGCTGCTGCTGCTGCGGACGCGGCGGCGGCTCCTCACTGACAGACAGTTCTCTGGGCTCTGACCATGACCCGCGGACCGGACCGCTGGACCGCTGCTCCTGCTGCTGCTGCTGCTGCGGCTCCTCACAGGCAGCAGACAGCCAGCCACGGCATCACGCCACCACGGCTACCAACTCAGTCCAGCGCGGCGGCACGACTGTTGACCAGACCGGACCAGAACAGCTTCCCCGACTCTGACCAAGAGCGGAGCGGGCGGCGGCGCTGGCGGTCCGCGGGCGGCGGCGCTCCGACTGCCGGCCGGCCGGCGGCGGCGGCGGCGGCGGCGGCGGCGGGCCGGGCGGCGCTCACGCAGCGCGCAGCCATGGGCGCATCACAGCGCGGCCCCTCCGACGCCTCAGTCGTGACGTCATCACGGTCAGGTCGCTGTGACGTCATCATCACGGTCAGGTCGCAGATAGCTGACCCGCCGCCGGTGGGGAGACAGGTGCAGGACTGATGCTGGCAGACGTCTCGCGATATCGATTGGGGTCATATCAGGAGACGGAACAGAGCCCCACCAATACCCTACGGCAGCGGAGGCACCCTAAAAACCCTGGACGCTGTCAGCGAGAAAAGGAACGGCCAATAAACCATGCTGAGGGAGTCATCGGTAGACAAATGATGATCGCCAGCGAGTTGTTTTAATAAACAATGCACCATCGACGTCAACAAACATTAGAATCACGGACGCCATTCGAGTGTATACGCCGCTCTTAGCGTTGACCATATCATGGAGTGCCCTGCCCAGAGAACTGGTGCATTTTCAGTTATCTGGATCCACAGAACAGTACAAAATCCACAGCTCCACTGCCATCATCACGGAACAGCGCTGTCCTCACTGACCCCTCTGGCAGCGCTGCAGGGTCAGGGGTCAGGCAGGGCTGCGTCCGGTCACGCCCACGGACGTGTCAACCCCTTCCCACCCCTGTGTCCCCCTGCTCCGAGCTCCGAGCTCCCGGCTCCCGGAGCTGCAGCCGCCAGAGGTCACGTCCAGCCCGCGTCACTGTCACGGCTGCCGGGATTGCGTGAGACGACACTCGTCCGAGGGGTTATATATTATTCCGGTGATGGCAGCCGAGATGTTGCCATCCGCCTATGATAATTTCGGTCTCGGCATGTCAGTGACGACATAGTCACATCGGGTGAGTCAGTGGGGTCGGCCGATCAGGAAAGTTACAATCAAATGGGTTGTTCCAGAGAAGGAATTGCTTTCAAGGAATCTCTTCTTTGGAGCGTTTTCCAAAAAAGAAGAAGAATATGTGTGGTTAGTAGTGAATGTGCATTTTGTGCATTTATTCATGCATCATGCATATATGCATTATGTGCATTTCTTCGTGGAATGTGCCGGGTATCTGGTTTGTAATCATTGTCAACTGACGATGTCATTCCATTTCGAGGATGATACCGTAAATGATCTATTGAAATACAATCTGAACGATTAAGCATAATGTTCGAAAATCAACTTCAATTCGCAAGCGCCAGAAGCGCTGTATCTATTCTCAGCGACCGTTTTATCTGATCGTATCAGAGCGGATCGTTAACGAACCACGGTCAGTAGTTTCCATTGGATATAACGATATTCCCGACGACTTCTAGTTCTGACAACCCATCCTTCACACACCAGAGCAGTGACAGCGCGCGGCCATGCGCACCTGACCGGGACCGGTCCACGAACAGGTGCCGTCTCCCTCATCAGCTGAGCCGAGCAGCGGCGGCGGGTACGCGGGGCGTTCCTGCCAGGTGCCTTGCGTGCCGCGCTGGTCGGCTGTCCCTCCTCCAACTCCACCGCACCCCACTCCCCAGTCCCACACCCCTTTCGGCCGCAACCCGCCCGCGAGTGGCAGTCGCATCTCCATGAAACAATAAACCGTTTTTGCGGGTCGCTCGCAGTCTCCGCGCACCGCAGACCCTTCATTAATTTACCCGCGTGCATTATGGAATACCTGCCCCGACCGCATCTTAGCCGAGCCCGGCGTTTTTCTGGCTGACGCCTTCGTCCACCCTCCCCTTTCCCTTGCCCACTCGATCTTTACGATAGCGGTTGGGGGTGTGTCCGGAGGGGAATACGCCAGCACGCTGCATTCGACCACGCGGCGAGTAACAAATGGAAACATCCACTCCTGACCACGACAAAACCCGGCCTCCACACGCGAACAAAACCCGGCCGCGCATCGCATGATTACAATAATTTCGATTCCCATTTTAATGGGCGTCATTTGTAAGCCCGGTTGACGGGGTGCACAATGCCGGCGTTCGTCTCGCGCGCGGTGCACCGCCGCAGGCAGCATTGGGCAGGTAGCGCGGCCGGGCGGACGGCCGGGCGGCCCACCTCCCTTCCCTTTGTTCGGCGCGATCACGACACGTCGCGCGGCCCACAAAAGCGCAGCTCGCCGGCAGAGGCTGAGACAGATGGCCGAGCCAGGGAGCCGTCGGGTGCCGTCGGAGGCCGCCGGGAGACGGGGGCACCGGTCGGGAGCCATAAAGGCGCCACCCGGCGCTCGGCGGCAGGTCCGCGACACTAAATGCCGCGCACGGCGCCCGTTTAAACGGCCGCCCGTCCCGCTTTGTCCTCCATTTCCGCGCCGGCAACCGAACGGGACGCCGCGCCGGTCTCAATGGCACCGTGCGTCTTTCGAATCCGCATCTTTCAAATGCTCAATCGCACGCGGCCCGATGTGAAGAATGCCGTGTTTGTAGAGGGTCCCGACCTTGGGCGAGGGGAGCGGCGCGGCGGCCGGCGGCGGCGCCGCGGGTCGGCCTGCCCTCCCTCCCTCCCTCCTCCCTCGGCCGCCGGCCACTTCCCCATAATGACGGCAGCCGGCGGAGGAGCAGTGGACGCCGCCGGCCCACGTCTAATGGCAGACCAAATTATAAATAAGCGGGTCAGAGGTGGCGCGAGCGGCGGCGGCGGCGGCGGCGGCGCGGGCCGAGGCCGATCGACGGCGCCCGCCGCGACCACCGCTCGTAACTCAGCGGCTGCCCGCGGCCAGATCAACACCCGCCCCCGCCCGAGACCAGGAGCACCGGCTGACCCGCCACCGCCCAGCCGTGGGAGCGGCCGGCCGCCCCGGCAGCAGCGTTGCAGCCGCCAAATGCACGGTAATTTGGCACCGGCGCGGACAGCGCCGTCCGCGCTCTCCGGCCAGCGGCGAACAAAAACGCCTCGCCGCGCCCGCCGAGACATGAAAGTCGGTCCTGAGAACCAGCCTGATTTCGGCCAATTAAAAACAAAGGGAACCAAGCGAAGCGTGGCCAAAACTGAGAGGTGCGCGGGCCGGGCGCCGCGGAGCACAAAGGCAGGAGTCAGCGGCAATCTCGGCCGGTTCCCACGGTCCCCGGGGGCGGCGGCGCCACACGCGCCACACCCACGCACCGCCAGTAACTCGGTCACCTGTTTCGGCTTCCGTGCACCGGAGAATGCTGTCAGATGAGGCTGACCTGAGCGAGCCGTTGTTCTGTCCATAGAGGAAGACGACAGACGACAGACGAGACGACAGATGAGACGACAGACGAGACGACAGACGAGACGACAGACGAGACGACAGACGAGACGACAGACGAGACGACAGACGAGACGACAGACGAGACGACAGACGAGACGACAGACGAGACGACAGACGATCAGGAGAGGAAGACGACACAACGTCGCGATAACGACGCCAGGCTCCAAAATCGGACATACCCTCCGAAGACACGCCGCCCCGATTGTATTTGTACTTGTCCACTGTCCAGTCACGCCGCCGCGCCGTCCCCGTCCGTCCGAGGTTTGAGGTCTCCCCACGGTCTCCCCACGGTCTCCCCTAGCGTTGACAACAGGTGTCGAACGATCCTCGCCCGGCACCCAGTCGGCGCACCTGACAGCCCTCAGCCCCAGGTGTCGCGGCCTGGGTTGAAGTGGTCCCCAATAGGGCCATTTACCCTCCCGATCCGCCCCGAAAGTGGGTACCAGCAGCCTGTTGGCGATTTGCCAAGGTAAATGAAATGAAATGGTAATGGCTGGCGGGTCGGCCTGGGCCCTCTTCACGAGCAGTAATGACACGTAATCTGCTCGGCTGAGCACACGGCTGGCAACAGCAGCAGGTGGCTGCAGCCAGACCCGTCTCTGGCCAACTGCAGAGGGGCACAGCCAAACAACACACGTCTGTCTGGCTGCTCCACCAAGCTAAAGCCAGCCGTCGGAACTACACTCCACAGTCACCAAAACAGTAATCCATCAGATTCGAACACTTGCCGACATCACTGGCTTGGCAGACTAGCTGTAAGTGTAACTGCAGACTCGTGCCTGCTCTCAGACGAACCAGACGTCAGTCGCATCTCAACTCAACACATGACACTCAGTGGCACACTGGCTCACAGCGGCACACGATGACACCCAGTGGCTCCCATTGGCACCCAGTGACACCCAGTGGCTCCCATTGGCACCCAGTGGCTCCCATTGGCACCCAGTGGCACCCAGTGGCACCCAGTGGCACCCAGTGACACCCAAAGCCACCCATTGGCTCCCAGTGGCACCCAGTGACACCCAGTGACACCCAAAGCCACCCATTGGCACCCAGTGGCTCCCATTGGCACCCAGTGGCTCCCATTGGCACCCAGTGGCTCCCATTGGCACCCAGTGGCTCCCATTGGCACCCAGTGGCTCCCATTGGCACCCAGTGACACCCAGTGACACCCAAAACCACCCATTGGCTCCCAGTGGCACCCATTGGCTCCCAGTGACACCCAGTGACACCCAAAGCCACCCATTGACACCCAGTGGCTAGTGCACACCTAGTAACACCCAGTAACACCACCCAGTGACACCAAGTAACACCCAGTGACACCCAGTAACACCCAGTAACACCCAGTAACACCACCCAGTGACACCAAGTAACACCCAGTGACACCCAGTAGCACCCAGTGGCATCCAGTAGCACCCAAAGCCACCTAGTGGTACCTAGTAGCACCCAGTGACACCCTGTCACAAAGGGCGACCCGTCACCACCACCAGGAGCACAAAGGGCGACCCTCCAGTCACTCCAGTCACTCCCGTCACCACCACCAGGAGCAGCAGCCCGACAGACCAGCAGCAGCGGCAGCGGCGGCGGCAGCGCCGGTGGCCGTCGTTTTTACGGGGCGCGCGCCGCTCGTCAGCCGCTCGCGCCGTAAAAAGCCGGACTGCACGCGTGGCGTGACCGGGCGGAGGCCGGCCGGCGCCGGCGGCACGTTCCCACGACTGGCGGTGCAGCGCGTCTCGATCGGGCCGCCATTACGCCGTCCATAAAAAGACGGTAATCGGGGCGGAGGCCGCGCGCGGAAGCGGCCGGGAGTCGAGATGCGGCCGCCGCCGGGAGATGGAGATGGCTCTGGCGTGGGATCGGGCCGCGGGCCGGCCAGAGATGGCCTGGCTGGGTGGACCCCGCAGCCCCGGGCCGGCTGCAGGCTGACCCCTGTACTGTCCGCCGCCGACCCCTGCCGTGAAGTTCGACAGGCGCCGGCGGCGGGCGCGGCGGGCGGACCCACCTCCGAATCTGCAGCAGCAGGCTTCTGACCGGTGCCGAAGGCAGGTCCGTACCAGCTACCACTGGTCCCACTGCTCCCGCCGCCTCACCAGCTCCTCACCAACTCCCACCGAGGCTTACCTGAAACAAAACAGCAGCGGTCAGTCAAGTGTCAACGCCACAGCTACCCATTACCATCACTAACTGAGATCCGTAATGAACCACAAGAGACCGTGGTTCATTACGGATCCGATTCTCCAGCTACCGGCGGTTACCGGCTCATCCGCATTCATCCGATGGAACACTGATCCCCGCCCCGCCGACCGGTGCGGCGAATGTACGCCACATCCGCGGCCCTCGCCCCCAGCACACGTCAGCGCGTCAATTGCCGCTTGATTGACCGTCGCCCGCGAGCGGCGGCCCGCAATCACAGCCAGCCAGCTCACCGCTGCCGGGTTACGCCGTCAGGCCAATCAGTGACGAGGTGGCTTCACCGCAGCTCAGGTGGAGTTGAGGGCCGCCCGCTGTCGCCCGCTGGCCGCTGTCCGACCGACCGCAGCCACTGCGGCGCTCCACAACACCGGTGTGGGACGGGGAGGGGAGAGGAGGGGAGGGGAGGGGAGGGGAGGGGAGGGGAGGGGAGGGGAGGGGAGGGGAGGAGAGGAGAGGGGAGGGGAGGGGAGGGGAGGGGAGGGGAGGGGAGGGGAGGGGAGGGGAGGGGAGGGGAGGGGAGGGGAGGGGAGGGGAGGGGAGGGGAGGGGAGGGGAGGGGAGGGGCGGCGCGGCCGGTGGACGGGCCGATCTGTCTGGCACGGAGCTGTTTGTCCGTCCTGTTTGCCTGTCGGCGGCGGGTCCGGCGGGTCCGGTGGAGCGGGCTGGAGGAGTGTCGAGCGGAGCCGATGGACCGGACCCGTGGGGCAGCTGCGGCCTGCGGGCCGCGCGCCGCTAAAATACTGGGCCCGGATGGCCGGCGTGTCGGGCGGGTCGGGCGTACTGGGCCGAATACGGCGGATAGCTGGCGTGCCGCGTCACCGCTGGACCGCGGCGAAGGGGGCGGGGGGGGGGGGGGGGGGGGGTCAGTGGAGCGGGCCTGTGACGACAGGTGAACCAACCAGCCGTGCTGACAATAACCCGACAATCAGGTTCTCCGGCCCGGAACACGGAATATAATCCCGGCCGCCACCACAGCGCCGGACAAACAGCGAGCAACCAGGCCACTTGGCCGCTGTACTGACTTCACTGGCGGCAGGCCAGGTGCCTGTTGATGGTATATCAATAAACATGCATAAACAGAGCTGATTCAGCAGACACAAGTCAGCCGCAGCGTTCACATGAAACTGACAGGCGCGTCTGCACGATACAAACCTCGCTCTGGTGATTCGCCACTTTCGCCGTCGTCATCGGCGTGCCTCCTGACGGGCGTGTCTCGCGCGGCGCCGCCCCTCGTTTGGTAAACAATCGCCGCCCCGCCCCGTCGCTGCCGCCGCTAATGGCGGAGCGGCGCGTGGCCGTGCGTGCGTCGGCGTGTGCCGCGGTCCGCCCCGACCGCCGCCCGGTTCCCACCACTACCCGCTCCGTACGCACGCGGCGGCGGCGCGCCCGGCCTGGCTGGCTGACCGCGTCGCTGTAACCGGCGACCCACGGCGGCGGCCCGGCGGCGGCCCGGCCTGACCGCCTGACCGGCTGACCGCGTCGCTGTCCCCGGCGACCCACGGCGACCCGGCGGCGACCCACGGCGGCTGACCCAGCGTTACGCCCCACCGCCTGCAGACCGCCGGAGGAGACTCGGATCGGCTCGGCGGTCGGCGGTCGGCGGTCGGCGCCAGAGACCGGTCCGGCCGACCCGCCGCCGCCGGCGTGACTCACGAGCGGCGCACCTGTGCGCCACGATCGGCGCCGGAGCCGCTCATTGTTATGCAGCTGCGGCGGCGGCGCGGGGTCGCCAGGCCGCGGCCGAGCCGTGATGACGCCCAATTACCGACTGGCGTCTGCGGCGTCTGCGGCGGTGAGTCAAGTGCTAGACTACAGAAGTCGTTAGGAGAAGCGGTGACACTGGGTATCTTTTCTCCAGCACGCGCTGCAGCCACTGCCGGCCGGGCTGCTTAGGGGATCCCAGCAGCCCAGCCGGCAGTTCACCTGGGACGGGACACCAACAGGCGGTCGGGACGGGACACCACAACAGGCGGTCGGGGTGGGGACCACAACAGGTCCGCCACGGTGCTACACCGGCCCGCACCACTCCGGAGGACCGGTCAGACGACCGGCCCGACCGGACCGGACCGGCCGCCGGTCAGATCTCGCGGCTGATAGACACAGGATGTATTTGTGCTGCTCCGCTCTCCAGGCCGGCACTCTACTGCCGGCCGGCCGGACACCAGCCTCTGCCGCAGCGTGCCCTTCTGTCGCTCTCCAGGCCGGCACTCTACTGCCGGCCGGCCGGACACCAGCCTCTGCCGCAGCGAGCCCTTCTGTCGGCCTCCCGCTGACCGTTCTGCCACTGTCCTCCATTCGTCCTCTGTCTCCTAGAGAGGATGCTGCCACTGTCCTCCACTCGTCCTCTGTCTCCTAGAGAGGATGCTGCCACTGTCCTCCACTCGTCCTCTGTCTCCTAGAGAGGATGCTGCCACTGTCCTACACTCGTCCTCTGTCTCCTAGAGAGGATGCTGCCACTGTCCTCCACTCGTCCTCTGTCTCCTAGAGAGGATGCTGCCACTGTCCTCCACTCGTCCTCTGTCTCCCAGAGAGGATGCTGCCACTGTCCTCCACTCGTCCTCTGTCTCCTAGAGAGGATGCTGCCACTGTCCTCCACTCGTCCTCTGTCTCCTAGAGAGGATGCTGCCACTGTCCTCCACTCGTCCTCTGTCTCCCAGAGAGGATGCTGCCACTGTCCTCCACTCGTCCTCTGTCTCCTAGAGAGGATGCTGCCACTGTCCTACACTTCGTCCTCTGTCTCCTAGAGAGGATGCTGCCACTGTCCTACACTCGTCCTCTGTCTCCCAGAGAGGATGCTGCCACTGTCCTCCACTCGTCCTCTGTCTCCTAGAGAGGATGCTGCCACTGTCCTACACTTCGTCCTCTGTCTCCTAGAGAGGATGCTGCCACTGTCCTACACTCGTCCTCTGTCTCCCAGAGAGGATGCTGCCACTGTCCTCCACTTCGTCCTCTGTCTCCTAGAGAGGATGCTGCCACTGTCCTCCACTTCGTCCTCTGTCTCCTAGAGAGGATGCTGCCACTGTCCTCCACTTCGTCCTCTGTCTCCTAGAGAGGATGCTGCCACTGTCCTCCACTCGTCCTCTGTCTCCTAGAGAGGATGCTGCCACTGTCCTCCACTCGTCCTCTGTCTCCTAGAGAGGATGCTGCCACTGTCCTCCACACTCGTCCTCTGTCTCCCAGAGAGGATGCTGCCACTGTCCTCCACTTCGTCCTCTGTCTCCTAGAGAGGATGCTGCCACTGTCCTCCACTCGTCCTCTGTCTCCTAGAGAGGATGCTGCCACTGTCCTACACTCGTCCTCTGTCTCCTAGAGAGGATGCTGCCACTGTCCTCCACTTCGTCCTCTGTCTCCTAGAGAGGATGCTGCCACTGTCCTCCACTCGTCCTCTGTCTCCTAGAGAGGATGCTGCCACTGTCCTCCACTCGTCCTCTGTCTCCTAGAGAGGATGCTGCCACTGTCCTCCACTTCGTCCTCTGTCTCCTAGAGAGGATGCTGCCACTATCCTCCACTCGTCTTCTGTCTCCTAGAGAGGATGCTGCCACTGTCCTCCACACTCGTCCTCTGTCTCCTAGAGAGGATGCTGCCACTGTCCTCCACTCGTCCTCTGTCTCCTAGAGAGGATGCTGTCACTGTCCTCCACTCGTCCTCTGTCTCCTAGAGAGGATGCTGCCACTGTCCTCCACACTCGTCCTCTGTCTCCTAGAGAGGATGCTGCCAATGTCCTCCACTCGTCCTCTGTCTCCTAGAGAGGATGCTGCCACTGTCCTCCACTCGTCCTCTGTCTCCTAGAGAGGATGCTGCCACTGTCCTCCACTCGTCCTCTGTCTCCTAGAGAGGATGCTGCCACTGTCCTCCACACTCGTCCTCTGTCTCCTAGAGAGGATGCTGCCACTGTCCTCCACTCGTCCTGTCTCCTAGAGAGGATGCTGCCACTGTCCTCCACTCGTCCTCTGTCTCCTAGAGAGGATGCTGCCACTGTCCTCCACTCGTCCTCTGTCTCCTAGAGAGGATGCTGCCACTGTCCTCCACACTCGTCCTCTGTCTCCTAGAGCGGATGCTGCCACTGTCCTCCACTCGTCCTCTGTCTCCTAGAGAGGATGCTGCCACTGTCCTCCACTCGTCCTCTGTCTCCTAGAGAGGATGCTGCCACTGTCCTCCACTTCGTCCTGTCTCCTAGAGAGGATGCTGCCACTGTCCTCCACTTCGTCCTCTGTCTCCTAGAGAGGATGCTGCCACTGTCCTCCACTCGTCCTCTGTCTCCTAGAGAGGATGCTGCCACTGTCCTCCACTTCGTCCTCTGTCTCCTAGAGAGGATGCTGCCACTGTCCTCCACTCGTCCTCTGTCTCCTAGAGAGGATGCTGCCACTGTCCCCCACTCGTCCTCTGTCTCCTAGAGAGGATGCTGCCACTGTCCTCCACTTCGTCCTCTGTGTCTCCTAGAGAGGATGCTGCCACTGTCCTCCACTCGTCCTCTGTCTCCTAGAGAGGATGCTGCCACTGTCCTCCACTTCGTCCTCTGTCTCCCAGAGAGGATGCTGCCACTGTCCTCCACTCGTCCTCTGTCTCCTAGAGAGGATGCTGCCACTGTCCTACACTCGTCCTCTGTCTCCTAGAGAGGATGCTGCCACTGTCCTCCACTCGTCCTCTGACTCCTAGAGATGATGCTGCCACTGTCCTACACTCGTCCTCTGTCTCCTAGAGGATGCTGCCACTGTCCTCCACTCGTCCTCTGTCTCCTAGAGAGGATGCTGCCACTGTCCTCCACTTCGTCCTCTGTCTCCTAGAGAGGATGCTGCCACTGTCCTCCACTTCGTCCTCTGTCTCCTAGAGAGGATGCTACCACTGTCCTCCACTCGTCCTCTGTCTCCTAGAGAGGATGCTGCCACTGTCCTCCACTCGTCCTCTGTCTCCTAGAGAGGATGCTGCCACTGTCCTCCACACTCGTCCTCTGTCTCCCAGAGAGGATGCTGCCACTGTCCTCCACTCGTCCTCTGTCTCCTAGAGAGGATGCTGCCACTGTCCTCCACACTCGTCCTCTGTCTCCCAGAGAGGATGCTGCCACTGTCCTCCACTCGTCCTCTGTCTCCTAGAGAGGATGCTGCCACTGTCCTCCACTCGTCCTCTGTCTCCTAGAGAGGATGCTGCCACTGTTCTCCACACTCGTCCTCTGTCTCCTAGAGAGGATGCTGCCACTGTCCTCCACTCGTCCTCTGTCTCCTAGAGAGGATGCTGCCACTGTCCTCCACTTCGTCCTCTGTCTCCTAGAGAGGATGCTGCCACTGTCCTCCACTCGTCCTATGTCTCCTAGAGAGGATGCTGCCACTGTCCTACACTCGTCCTCTGTCTCCTAGAGAGGATGCTGCCACTTTCCTCCACTTCGTCCTCTGTCTCCTAGAGAGGATGCTGCCACTGTCCTCCACTCGTCCTCTGTCTCCTAGAGAGGATGCTGCCACTGTCCTCCACTTCGTCCTCTGTCTCCCAGAGAGGATGCTGCCACTGTCCTCCACTCGTCCTCTGTCTCCTAGAGAGGATGCTGCCACTGTCCTACACTCGTCCTCTGTCTCCTAGAGAGGATGTTGCCACTGTCCTCCACTCGTCCTCTGTCTCCTAGAGAGGATGCTGCTACTGTCCTCCACTCGTCCTCTGTCTCCTAAAGAGGATGCTGCCACTGTCCTCCACTCGTCCTCTGTCTCCTAGAGAGGATGCTGCCACTGTCCTCCACTCGTCCTCTGTCTCCTAGAGAGGATGCTGCCACTGTCCTCCACTCGTCCTCTGTCTCCTAGAGAGGATGCTGCCACTGTCCTCCACTCGTCCTCTGTCTCCCAGAGAGGATGCTGCCACTGTCCTCCACTCGTCCTCTGTCTCCTAGAGAGGATGCTGCCACTGTCCTCCACTCGTCCTCTGTCTCCTAGAGAGGATGCTGCCACTGTCCTCCACTTCGTCCTCTGTCTCCTAGAGAGGATGCTGCCACTGTCCTCCACTTCGTCCTCTGTCTCCTAGAGAGGATGCTGCCACTGTCCTCCACTTCGTCCTCTGTCTCCTAGAGAGGATGCTGCCACTGTCCTCCACTCGTCCTCTGTCTCCCAGAGAGGATGCTGCCACTGTCCTCCACTCGTCCTCTGTCTCCCAGAGAGGATGCTGCCACTGTCCTACACTTCGTCCTCTGTCTCCTAGAGAGGATGCTGCCACTGTCCTCCACTTCGTCCTCTGTCTCCTAGAGAGGATGCTGCCACTGTCCTCCACTCGTCCTCTGTCTCCTAGAGAGGATGCTGCCACTGTCCTCCACTCGTCCTCTGTCTCCTAGAGAGGATGCTGCCACTGTCCTCCACTCGTCCTCTGTCTCCTAGAGAGGATGCTGCCACTGTCCTCCACTCGTCCTCTGTCTCCTAGAGAGGATGCTGCCACTGTCCTCCACTCGTCCTCTGTCCCCTAGAGAGGATGCTGCCACTGTCCTACACTTCGTCCTCTGTCTCCTAGAGAGGATGCTGCCACTGTCCTACACTTCGTCCTCTGTCTCCTAGAGAGGATGCTGCCACTGTCCTCCACTTCGTCCTCTGTCTCCTAGAGAGGATGCTGCCACTGTCCTACACTTCGTCCTCTGTCTCCTAGAGAGGATGCTGCCACTGTCCTACACTCGTCCTCTGTCTCCTAGAGGGGATGCTGCCACTGTCCTCCACACTCGTCCTCTGTCTCCTAGAGAGGATGCTGCCACTGTCCTCCACTTCGTCCTCTGTCTCCTAGAGAGGATGCTGCCACTGTCCTCCACTCGTCCTCTGTCTCCTAGAGAGGATGCTGCCACTGTCCTACACTCGTCCTCTGTCTCCTAGAGAGGATGCTGCCACTGTCCTCCACTTCGTCCTCTGTCTCCTAGAGAGGATGCTGCCACTGTCCTACACTTCGTCCTCTGTCTCCTAGAGAGGATGCTGCCACTGTCCTACACTCGTCCTCTGTCTCCTAGAGAGGATGCTGCCACTGTCCTACACTCGTCCTCTGTCTCCTAGAGAGGATGTTGCCACTGTCCTCCACTCGTCCTCTGTCTCCTAGAGAGGATGCTGCCACTGTCCTACACTTCGTCCTCTGTCTCCTAGAGAGGATGCTGCCACTGTCCTCCACTCGTCCTCTGTCTCCCAGAGAGGATGCTGCCACTGTCCTACACTTCGTCCCATCCTACCTCTCCGCCAACCGGTTCACTACCAGCTCCTGGTCTATTATCATTATACCCGAGCCACTAACAGCTCTCCCACCAGGCGTCTGCCACCAGGCGTCCAGTGCTGAAATGCGTCGAGTGCGTCGAGACGTGGTCGAGACTCGGTGGCGGAGTGGTGCCGGTGCCGCAGGCCACTCCGGCGCCGTCCGCGGCGGTCCGCCTGCCTGCCAGTCCGACCCCACTGCGAGTTGATGGTGCGGCGAGTCGCGGCCAGCCGAGGGTGGCAAAAACAGGCGGGCCGACCGCTCTGTCGGGGGGCGATTAGGGCCGCGGGGAGCCGGCCGCGCCGACAGCCCTTTTGTCTCCGACAACAGCGGACCGAATCGGCGCCGCCCCGACCGCCGGGGTCTGATTCAGTCGGTCGAGAGTCGAGCTGCTCAGGGAGCTGACTCACCTAGCCCAAGTTCTACTCATTAAGTCGAGCTGTCCATGCATCTGATGCATCTGGTCGAAGCTTATACGCCGGCGCCCCTATGTTAAGTCGAGGTGACGAAAACAGCTTTATCCAACAGGGGGAACGTGCAGCTGAGCTGCCGAAAACCGAGCTTCAGTCGACATGGGTTAGTGAGCGCCGCCCGTGTTGAACAAGCGGAACTGATCCTCGGCCTGTCCTAGCATGTGTTGGTGCGTCAGCGGCGCCTCTACGGCCACTGTCCGCCGTCCAATCTGGCGGCTTTATCTCCGGCCTGGGAGTGCCAGGACAGGTCCGACCCATACAAAGCCCGTGCTGAGCCGGAAAATCCGATCGGCGCCGGCGGCCGTAAAACAGCGACGCTCATTTTTACCGCGCGCCTACAGCCAGTCATTTCCTGAGCGGCTCACCGCCCGTGCAGCTCGGTCGGTGCCGGCGGCGGTGGCGCCGCTGCTGCGACGATATCGGCCAGAGAATCGGGGCCAGGTGAGGCTGCCGGGCACGCGCCGCCCGCCGGCTGACCAGTGACCAGTTCTCTACTGACCGGGTCAGCCGGGTGCTCCGGCTGCAGCCGCCCGGGTCCGATTCTCCCGCTCGCGCTGCCCAGCCTCGCTGCCACGGTGACGGTGCTGGGCCGACGCGGAAGGTAGGGGGCGACGCTCGGCGGCGGCCGCGGCGGGATGCGGCGCACGTGCGGCGGTCGGCAAATTGGCGTCGCTCGCTCCATCATGAGCGGCCGCAGACGCGCCGCCCCCCGTCAGGAGGTTGATGACGCCGACCCGCCGGTGACGGCGTCGGCAGACCAGACGGCGACGCATGCTGGGGAAGCAGCTCTATCGGCGATGGTGAGGTTGTTTAGTGTGGAACGGGTCACTCACACAGTGCTGTGATTCGTGAGCGATCGAACTTATTTTATTTTGTATATTTATTTTTCTATAATTTGTTTTGGTTTTGGTTTTATTTGGTGCGCGCCGACAACAAACGACATTTGGCGCCCAGGTTATATTCTTTAGCGTTGCAACTGTACTGGATTTGCATGCATTTGTATCGTATGAAATCCAATCTCTTCCCAAGGTACACTCAATGTCAAACCGTTGCCAGTAGTGACTAGTGACGGTACACAAGTGACAAGGAACTCTAGCATGGACTTGGAAACTCCAAATCCGTAGGCATGTACTTGTGTTTAAAGATGCAGCTTGAGATAATGTAAACTACCTCATGACTGAGTCATTCTGGTACTGGGAATTCTGAGCGACACTCTTTAGGTTCTGAGATTTGAGAAAGTCGTAAGACATGTGCAATGTGAACGGACATTGTCGATCATGTGACTCGTTATCAAGTAACTGAACATAAAATAACACAACTAATCCTGGCCACAAACGTAACATTAAGAACATTTTAAACTCAAACTGAATAGTGTGCAGTCATTGTGAATGAGTCAGCTATAGTGAATATATCTTATCCGTTAGTTGGAAATTCGATCAGGGGAATTTCTTAAACAGTAGCAAATGCCAGGTTCCCAGTCGATGAAGATCCAATCACTTCCGGGATATCGCAACCGCAGTTGAAAAAGGTAATGTATTGAGGTGAGAATGTATGAGTGGTCACTCCATGTTATACGCTCTAGCTATCTGGATGGCAGCAGCAAAGGAACTGCACCAGGGATTTCCAAAGTTCGCATTTCCGATCCTCGTGCACGATATTTCCAATAATCGTGCACTCGATTGCCTCATATCGAAATCGAAACACTCACACGCAAACGGGCCGTTCTACGATCGTGGCGTTTTGCACAATTGATGCAGTAAAAAGGGTTTCATTTCGCCGTTCTCTGTCGCCTCAGCACCAGAAAAACAGCACGACGAGAGTACAATCTAAGCCGCCAATCTGCTGCAACCATTCGTGAGCACCACGCCCGTACAACTGGCCGCACTTGGAATCATCTCTGCGAAACATCCCACACATCAAAGGCGCGATGTCGCCGAGCACATGTTCCGTTCAGTGCGCGATTCGGTTGATCACAGCGAACCATATGACACGCGCTGTACCGACAGTTCGCCCACGACGTCTCTTCGCCTCTTCTCTGAGAGATGTTCCTGGATTTCGCATGTGCCAACTGAAGTTCAATTATAGCTAGCCACCGGGACTGGATGAACTTGCATTCATATAAACCACTCCCGAGACAATCCAGACCACGTTACCCAGGTTTACACGGTCTATCGCGACCCAGCGCCCGTCGGGCGTAGTCGGCGAAATAGCATACTCCTCTGAGATGCGCCTGGGGTACTGTGCGACATCAGGCCACTAACCAGGGGACTGAAGCTGTGACAATGATTGACAGACGGACCCGTGTTGGGACAGTGGACCCACTCGCTAGATAATGTGATGTTCTGCAGAAGCTGGACGGTGACTGCCAGTAAACAGGGGCTAAACAGTGTTGCATGAGACGAGTTGATTGATCCAGGAAAACATAGCGTGTGTCCACTACCCATGCTGCCATTAAGCAGTGATCATAGCTTCCGTTCCTAGTTATTAGGCGCTCGCATATTGTGAACAAATTCTGGACTTAATCAATTTATTTGTGGTAGACACACTGTCGGATCCAGCCTCTCTCCGTGGGGGGGGGGGGGGGCATCTTTTTGTGGCAAAAAGGTACTCCCATTTTTCCCTCCGCCGATTTGGGCCGGTCACCTTATTTTAGTATTCGAGCTAAGAAATTCACTTTTCAAATTCACAAACATTTATTTTGTTGATTTTTTCCGAAAAAAATAAGTTTCTTTATTTTTTGGGGGTCAAAAACATACAATTTCGCAAATCCGAGATCGCCATTTTGAAAAGAATGTCATTTCCTTTCTTTTGACGTTTCTTTATTTTTAATTTGCTTCAAAACTCTATTTTCTACGATTGTTCAAACATTTATCGTTTTTTCACCAAAAATGGCCTGACATGGCGTCATTAAAACGTCAATCTCCCAAAATACTACATCAATTTCATTGGAATTTGGTTAAAAGACGTAGAATTGATGCAGCATAAGGTACTGGAAGTTTGACGTTGGTATCTATCATAGTTTTCAGGTTATTGAGAAAATCCGGGAATGGGGGGGGGGGGGGCGAGGATTAAGTGTCACCGGGGCTGCTTGAATTGCATCAGGTGCGCTGTTGTGCCTATCATTGAAAGAAAGAAATACAAACTTCAAATTCAATTACTCGAGAGAAGAAAAAAAAACTTCCGTTTTCATGAAGCTTTCTCCCAAGATCATTGATTTTCACGTTCAGTGCAGGGAACGCGCGGGGGGCATACTTGTGCCCCTCCCAGATTCCTGTGTGTGTGTGGGGGGGGGGGGGGGGGGTTGCCCCTGATGCCCCCTGGATCCGCCAGTACCAGCAATTACCACCAAGGAGAGCCTCTGCCAGCCACTTAATGGAATCAATTTTCCCATTTTCCAAATTTGTATAAGCAATTGCGAAAGTTGTCATGCCGCGAAGCGGCGCAAAATTGTCCGGTTTTTGACTGGATAGCTGAATTTTGACTGCTGCAATTTTTTTAACGATTTTACGGTAAATTGGGAACGCGCGGGGGGGATACTTGTATTGAATGCCTCCCCCCCCCCCCAGATTCCTGCGCGGGGGGGGGGGGGTATTTGTTCCTGATACCCCCCCCCTGGATCCGCCAGTGGGTAGACACTTCTGTAGGCTTTGTGAAATTATCGACGCAGTTGGTTTAAACCAACGAGGAATCGATGTCATCTCCAGTGGCAAAGTGTGAAGTGTCACATAATGCTACATGTTTTGAATTTCATGTTGAATTCTATGTTGCATGTTTCCATGTTTAATTTTGAAAACCAAATACGAAAAGAGCTGTAACCGTCAAAATGTACTGTTTTACATTTAAGCCCCGTCACAAAATACATGTGGATCGTTTCTGCCCCGGAGTAAACCTATGTCTGCACAGTGTCACGGCAGGGAGCAGTGACGACCGTCAACACGCCAGCAGCTCACATCTCGGCCGATTTGCGGTATATCAGGCAGCGCTGTTGAACTGGCTAGGCTGCGTGTATTGTCCATGACGCCAGCTCCCGCGGCGGCAGCCTGGGCAGACCCGGGACCAGTGGCCGACCCGTCCACGAGACACACAGCTCAGCTCCCGCGGCAGACCCGGGACCAGTGGCCGACCGGCTGCCGGCGGCCCCGTCCGACGCCATCACCGTGATAAACAAACTGCGGCCGTCCGACCCTGCGGCGGCGGCGGCACACGTCCCAGCACACGGCACACTGCCGCCGGCACACCGCCGCACACGCTAATGAGGCGAGGAGGGCGCCGCCGAGTCGCCGGGGTCAGGGCAGCGGCCAGTGTCACTCACTGCGCGGCATAGTCGGGCACTGGCGAGAGACGGGGTGGGACGGGACGGGATGGGGTGGGATGGGACAGGATGGGACAGGATGGGATGGGACGGGACGGAACGGGACGAGATGGGATGGGATGGAACAGGACGGAACGGGACGGGAAGGGACGTGAAGGGACGTGAAGGGACGTGAAGGGACGTGAAGGGACGTGAAGGGACGTGAAGGGACGGGAAGGGACGGGAAGGGACGGGAAGGGAACGGACGGGAAGGGACGGGACGGGACGGGATGGGATGGGATGGGATGGGATGGGATGGGATGGGATGGGATGGGATGGGATGGGATGGGATGGAACGGGACGGAACGGGACGGGAAGGGACGGGAAGGGACGGGACGGGACGGGACGGGACGGGACGGGACGGGACGGGACGGGACGGGACGGGACGGGACACAGGAACGGACGGGACACAGGAACGGACGGGATAGGACCGGACGGGACACGCGAACGGGAACGGGACCGGGACGGAATAAGATGATGTTATTGATGTTAGATGTTAAGATGTTAAGATGCCTGTAGTAGATGTTAAATGTTGGCATCATGCATGTGCTGCACTATCCTGGTATACACCGCATACCTTAAACGGACACTTTGATGAGAGGGAGGGACACAATGCCTATATCGGATGCTATCGCAAAAAAACGGCTTTAACAAGTCCTAAGGACTACTTATGATTTGTAATCGTCCTCAAAAGCTTACCTAAGCAGCGCAAATACAAAAAAAAACAATCATTTATTTAATTTTTCATCGTCCTCAAAAGCTTACCCAAGCAGCGCAAATACAAAAAAAAGTCATTTATTGAAATTTTCATAAGAATCTAAAAACTATTTACGATTTCTACGCACGGCACTACATGTATGGATTATGGAAGCGTTTGTTCCAGTTAACGGCATCTGGCCAACCGTCAGCTGACGCTATTGCAACAATTTGATGAGGCGGCAAAGCACTTATACATTGTGGTTCCTGACTACATTAAACTAATCTGGCGCATCTGGAGCACTTGAGTTGTTACCACAAAAAAACTCGGTCGGAATCAAAATCCCTTCGGAATTAATCTTATCCCTTCGGAATTAATCTCTACTTTTATCCAATTATTGTGCATAAATCTGGTATAATAAGACATGAAATGTTTTTTGACATTACAAATTTCGACAAAATGCTTAAGAAAAACATTTCACTATTTACAATTGTTGCACAACGCTGCAATTATTTGATTTTGGTGCGTAGTGGTGAGCGACTCGTCAAGGTCATTGGCTGGAAGAAAACCGAACTTTCAACGATGATGTTGGGCGAATGGGCGCGAATTTCGAAAAACGGACTTCATAGTGTTAATCGTTGCTCTTTAACATATCAAATTTTACTTTAAAGAGACAGTGTCCCTTTAATAAGCATTAGTACAAAATAAGACTGTTCTCTTCTCGGTTCGGATGTAAAATCTAGGTTGGCTGCCGCAACCTGCATGCGATTCAATCCGCACTATGAGGAAACTTCAGAGTACGGGACGGATGTTTGTTTTGGCAACTGACTTCATAACAGGGAAGCAAGCATAAACACATGCGCATCAAGAATATTCGCATCGGTTGATTCGCTATTTGTTTGCTCTTCGCCAGTGAAAGTACTACTCCAGCCTATGCATACTCGGGTGAGAGGTGTCCACACTTCCTGGTTTGCCTTCATGGCTTCACAGTTCAGCCAACTGCATTCTCTTTAATTCCTCAATCAATCCAGCGACGCAACGTGACGCCAAACGCAATACATACCCCACTAACCCGACACCGGCCAAAAGAATGTTGTCGTGCAGCACCCCCCACTACGGGGCACCGTGATGACGCAATTACATCTCACCTACACCGCCACCCCGTGACTCACCACTGCCATTCTCAGTCTTCTCGGTAAATCCGCGGTCCGGCTGGCCCGATACCGATCTCAGTGCCGGAGACGGCGGCTTCGGCTCGGCACTCCCACCGGTCGGCGGCACAGGTGTTCCTCTAAACCCGCCGCCGTCGAGCCGCCGCCGAGCCGCCGCCGTGAACCCGCCGTAATCAGATTAGGCCTCAAACAAACCGCGTCCACTTCCGTCGAACGGTCGCCCGGAGACGGCTTCCGTCGAGTCGGGGTGATAACGGGAGTATTCGGGTTAGCGACTGAAGATGTTCAGCTTCGGTGACTGATTGCGGGTACGATGGAGCCACTCAGGGCCAGCACACGCCTGCCAATGCCAGCACTCTGTCGCCACTTCGCAGGGTGTCAATCAGCCGTGTTTTAGTTTCCGTAAGATAAACAATCGGCGTTGACGCAGCCGAGACTACACCTTCCGCGGCCTGTTCTGGTCGACAGAAGCCAGAGCTGGTCGCACATCAGCACGATATTAATATCCCGTCGTCAGCGCTACGGCTCCAAACAACTTCGCGTCGGATCGAACTGGCCAGCGGCCGCTTCGTTCTCAGGTAGAATGAACACCCGTCGGCCGTCGCTGCCGACAGAGCGGCCGAGCGGACACGCCCAGCCGGTGCGTGACCGAGGCGATTGCGGCGCACACAATGCCGAGTCGTCAATCTCGGCGCGTCGCGCGTGCTGAATGCCGCCGATGAGTCGACTCAGACATTTTTCAGAGCGCGTCCGACAAAGCCGGGGTCGGAGGAGGGAGCGAGGGCGGGGCAGGCGGCCAGTCGACAGAAGGCCGACACAGCACAACACGGCAGACGGCACTGTTCGGAATTCGCGACAGATGGACCGGCTGCACGCACAGGCCCTATCCTGCCTTCCACCGCGCCGCCGACCGACCGGTCAGCCCAGACCTCGAGCGGTCAACCCAGACCTCGAGCGGTCAACCCAGACCTCGAGCGGTCAACCCAGACCTCCAGCGGTCAACCCAGACCTCGAGCGGTCCGTCCAGACCTCGAGCAGTCCGCCCAGACCTCGAGCGGTCAGCCCAGACCTCGAGCGGTCAGCCCAGACCTCGAGCGGTCAACCCAGACCTCGAACGGTCAGCCCAGACCTCGAGCGGTCAACTCAGACCTCGAGCGGTCAACCCATACCTCGAGCGGTCAACTCAGACCTCGAGCGGTCAACTCAGACCTCGAGCGCAGCCCAGACCTCGAGCGGTCAACCCAGACCTCGAGCGGTCAACCCAGACCTCGAGCGGTCAACCCATACCTCGAGCGGTCAACTCAGACCTCGAGCGGTCAACTCAGACCTCGAGCGGTCAACTCAGACCTTGAGCGCAGCCCAGACCTCCAGCAGTCAACTCAGACCTCGAGCGGTCAACCCAGACCTCGAGCGGTCAACCCAGACCTCGAGCGGTCAACCCATACCTCGAGCGGTCAACTCAGACCTCGAGCGGTCAACTCATACCTGCCGTCCGCCCCGAGCACGTCCGATCTCGGTGAACGGCAGACCAACCCCCACCGACCAGACACCGCGTCGACCCCGAGACACGGGACTCATCCCCCGCCTGTGTCTAAATATACGGCGGCGGAGCGGCGGCGCAGCGGCGGCGCAGCGGCGGCGGAGCCCCGCGGCCATATTGGCGTGTTTGGGCGCCGCGGATCCGGCGACGTCAGCGTGATGTGGTGCATCCATCATGCGGCGCCGGCGGCCGGCTGGCAGACCGGCTGGTGTAATCATCCAGACAGGCAATACCCGGCACCGCAGCCGCCGCTGCGCTGCTGCTGCCGGCGGGCGCGATCGCGGCAGGTCAGGTCACCAGGTCAACAGGTCAGCGGCAGGTCAGCAGTCCAGCACACAATAGATGAGACAGTCTGGCGGTTGGCCACACGCAGTGGCGTCGCCGAGCATTTTTGAGGGGGGGGGGAAGGTCGGCTGAAAATCCGAAAAAATGTACCCCCCATTTTTTTGCGTGTATTTAAGCCTTTGCAGCATTTTTTAATGTGGATTTTCATGTTATAGTAGGTACTTGTTATTTAGCGCCGTCAAGCGGCGCGAATTTTTTTACGGGTTTTCCTGATAAACCCCAGAAATATAGGCGGTGGGCCATGTATAGGATAAAAAGCTAAAAATGCTATACATTCAATTCAGCGTTACGAGGAACCGAATACGATGATGATGGCTTCGTTATGATGATGGCCACCGATGTGACGCCGCAAAGCAGCGTGAAAATGTTAATTTTAGGTTGTGGAAAACGAAATTTCATATTGGAACCAGACCGTGAGTGGAACCAGACCGTGAGCCAAGCCTCAGGTAACCCCTTTTCCTGGTTATACATCTCGGTATGATGACAAATATTGAAATGAAGGTAGTTTTTCATATACCTCGAGCGGTCAACTCAACTTTCAACTTTCATATACCTCGAGCGGTCTGAGTTGACCGCTCGAGGCCTCGGATAGTAAATCACGATGACCGTCGGCATTCAGCGCTCAATAGTACATATGATAATAATAGCTGTATACATATGAAAACTGTAACACACAACTAGTAACAGTGCAAATTGTTTGAAAGCAGCAAGGGGCAGAACGACTTTTCCGCGCATTAATGGTCTCTGTGGATCTGGAGGAGCCTGGGGGAGATGGTTTGGAGAAATGGTCCTGGCCTGGTCCCCACTATTAGCTTTCGGTCCGGCAAGCTGGGCACCGCTTGAGCAGCTTCCGGTTGCCGATGTCCGCGTCTTTGCGTTTGCGTCGCCTTTTTCGGAACTCGGCAGACTAGCTAAACATGTAGCCCGCTTGAAAGTTATTATTTTATGAAGGGAGTGGGCCCTGGTGGAATTCATTTTCCCATTTTCCAAATTTGTATAAGCAATGCGAAACTTGTGTCATGCCGCGAAGCGGCGTGAAATTTCCACTTTTTGACTGTGGATAGCTGAACTTTGACTGCTGCAAAGGCAATTTTTACGATAAATTGTTAACTTCTCCCGCAAAAAGTGGTGTGTGTGTGTGTGTGGGGGGGGGGGCAATCACCTCTCCTTCTGAGAGTGGGGGGGGGGGGGGGTCGGGGGACCGTCCCCTCGACCCTTCCGTCGGCGACGCCCCTGCATGTTACGGATGCAACTTCCTTCGTTTTTCTTTCGGAGCAGCGGTGTGTCGAAGGGAAAAATAAGGAAATTTCATCCGTAACTGACTGAGCCCATGTCCACGTCGCAGGGGTGCCCCCCCCCCCCCCCCCCCACCCCCCACACACACACATACACACTTGGCTTCAGCCACCCCAACTTGGACGAGAAAGTAGGTTAAATCCGGGGAGAAATCTGTATTTTGGTGGATTTTGATGGTACTTAAACGATTTTCCCAGCTCCCCCCCCCCACACACAACTTTTCTGGAGAAGCTACGCCCCTGCCACGTCGTATTTTTCATATTCCAATCTTGATTTTAATAGTAATTACATGCAAACTAGAAACAGCTTCTGCCATAAAAAGTGTGTTGGGGGGGGGGGGGGGGGGGTCGGCCGCCATACAAAGTGTGGGGGTCGCGACCCCCCCCCCGTCAGCGACGCCCCTGGTCGCACGGATCTATATATCGGACCACCGACCACAAATCTATAGGCTACATGATGCTGATGATGATGCTGATGCTGATGATGCTGATGATGCTGATGATGCTGCTGATGCTGATGATGCTGCTGATGCTGATGATGCTGCTGATGCTGATGATGCTGATGATGCTGATGATGCTGATGATGCTGCTGATGCTGCTGATGCTGATGATGCTGCTGATGCTGATGATGCTGATGATGCTGATGATGCTGATGATGCTGATGATGCTGATGATGCTGATGATGCTGATGATGCTGATGATGCTGATGATGCTGATGATGCTGATGATGCTGATGATGCTGATGATGCTGATGATGCTGATGATGCTGATGATGCTGATGATGCTGATGATGCTGATGATGCTGATGATGCTGATGATGCTGAGGATTAATAAAGCGAACAGACTGGAAGTACTGGCACTGCCGGCACCCGCAACAAGATGGCGTTGGCCGTCGGGTCAAGGTGTCGGGCCAGACACCACAAGTCTGGATTCATGCTTCTCCACGCCAGCCGAGGAACAGCCGTTCACTCAGCCATGTACACTAACTCACACATACACCTACACACATACGACCTCCACCATTTGAGTTGGCGTCCAGGATTAGTGTCGCCGCGTGCGCAAAAACCCGCGGCCACGGCCCGCTGCAAGGGCAGAGAGCCGCAAATAACACACGCGGCGGGCGCGGCGGCAGGCCCGGCGCCCAGCCGGGCAGCGGCCAAGAACAGGTTTGCTTCACAAAACAGTGACGCGCGCCCGGGAGACGGCTCGCTGAGCTGTGCGTACAGCACACACACGCTCCGCCTGGCAGGCGGTGTGTACGAGCGTGTACGAGCGTGTACGAGCGTGTACGAGCGTGTGAGTACTGAGTAGGGATTGGGCTCAGTCAAGGCTGTAGCGCTGGTGACGAAGGCCGCAGGAGCATTAACTCATCACGCAGTGCGTACGACTGTAATACCACCGTAATACCACCGTAATACCAACTCCATAAAACGACTTCAATACCGAACGAACAGCGCTTTAATTTCGGTCTATTTTCGGGCTGATGACGTCACCTGACGTCACCAAACTGCCAGAACCGCGCGGTGATGATCCGACAAACGAACGCTGGAGCGGCGTGTCGACAGCAGAAATACACGGCGTGACTCACTCGACTTCACCGCAGAACAGGCAGTGTAAGATCGCCCGGCGCCGTCCCAGTAACGGCCGTGTTGCCGGCCGTCACGGCTGACGGGATTTGTCTCGTCGCCGGGGTGAAGTACAGACGTCGCCGGGGTGAGGTACAGACAGCGGCACGACAAACTGGCCCAGCCGCCGGGAGCGCTGCACGCCTCGGCGCAACGTTCGTCCGGCTCCGTTTGGGGCTGATCGAGAACCGTGACGACACACCCATGACGCTCTGCTCTGCTTGTCTCGCCTCAGCTCGTCCGGCTCCGTTTGGGGCTGATCGAGAACCGTGACGACACACTCATGACGCTCTGTTCTGCTTGTCTCGCCTCAGCACGGTTCGGCTCTAGTTAGGATGAGATGGAAGGTAGGTTTGGTGCGCGCGGTACGCGCCTCTTCCATTCGTGTCAGCACTCCCCGGTGACCGTTCGTCAGAGACGCCAGTGGCGTGCCGAATGAATGGCAGAGCGACGGCCCACAGCAACTCGTGAAAGCCGCCACAGACGCACGTGGTTGGAGCTGCGCTTGGGTCTTGTCAGCGGAGGGCCAACACCTGTCTGTACCGGTTGGTGACTGATAATGACTGGTGACAGGGCTGGTGACTGATCATCGTGTGGTGCCTGGCGGTGCCGCGACCTAGCTCCCGTCCGCCCGTCGCGTCCCGTCTGCAGCGGCAGCTCGGTCGGGCGGCCATCGGCCGACATACCCCGGCCCCGTCTCCATCCCCGCTTCAACTCCTAGTCACCAGTAATTGGGCCGTATCAGACCAGCATTAGCCTCCGCCATCGGCCATCACCACTAGCAGGCGGCCGATGGTGTAGCGACACGCTCTCGGAGATTGGCCGGCGGACGCCGGCAGCGCCAGCAGCGACGGCACAGGCGGCTGCCGCACGGAGGCGCCTCAATTGGTCCCGTCTTGCAGCATTCTGGGCAGTAGTCGGGGTCCGGAGAGCCCGGCCGCCGGGGAGGCCAGGCCCGCTCCAGGCCGGCTCCAGGCCCGCTTCAGCCCCGCTCGGATCCGGCTCCCACGGTCGGGTCACGGGCCGGCGGCGCGGCGGCGCAGCGGCGCAGCGGCGCCCCAGGGCAGGCTGCCGTGAGCGGGACTGCCGTGTGTCACGGCACGCCACGGTCGCCCCGGGTGACCTGCAGTCTCTGCAGTCTGCCGTCTGCCGTCTGCCTGCAATCCGCAGTCTGCAGTGCGCTGTCTCCGCGGCAGCAGCGGTGATTCGGCAGACGGAAGTGCCAAGCGACTGAACAAAACTGGTCATTCAATACTCCATACTCCACAGTCTACTCGCACGGTGTATGCGCAGTCAATATTGATAGTGACTCTCGATGTTGCAAACGTGTCAGCTGAGCAGCGGCTGAACGGAACTAACTACCTGTATCCCGCAGGATGATGATGCTCGTTTGAGTTTGCTGCTGTTTAGCCACACAGATATACGATAGCATTAGCCATGTGACAGCTGCGCCGCGGATTTCACACGAACAATACGGCGTCGTGACCACAAAATGAGTCACATTCGGGAGGTCAGAGAACCATTTCGAAACTGGTTTCCGGATGGGACTGGGACAGAGACACTGGAGAATGAGACCCGGGTTACCAAACGTCGGGAATCCGCGGGAGAAAGGCACAGAGGTATTTCCGGTACGTCGTGGCGGGCTTTGATGGATTCCCGGAGCGACTGGAGCATGTCAGGCATCTGAAGAGCGATAGAAGCCCGCCCGGCATGAAGTAGTAACCTTTTAAGTTATGTTAAGTTATATCTGAAGCTGCGGTCGAAATAGCCCGCCCCACCTGCTGATGGGCGGCTGTAAGCTGGTTAGCATGACAACCTCTATCACAGTTCCCTGGCTACGATAATGACACTTCATAATGAAATTGTAAGGGGGAGGGATATGTGAATGTCATGAACTTAACGTGACGTACACAGTTAACTATCCAAACCTGCTTAGCATTAAACATAAGCAAGACTAGATCATATCATATTGTTATGCATAGTAAATTGGGAATGGCAGTAACCCTCAACATTAAAATGAAGATAGCAATCACGAGCCAAAAAACACTGAGAATAGGTGGCAATACTTGGATTAAATTTGATTCAAGTTTTCATCAACGTTGTACGGGTCACCAGTAATTGGGCCGTAAATAAAGGGTATGCAATTGTTGAGTACTCCTGAAATCACGAGGTTGTACAATCACGTCGTAAAAGCATACTATCCGCCCAACCCCAACAGAGCCAACCACAGCGCCGCAGCCTTCACTCGCCTGGGTTGCCACCGTTCCACCACACAGCAGAGCTCCTGCAGCGCCGAAAATCCACACCGCGTGCCTGGCCGAGCGTCCGCACGACCGCAGCTGTACCGCCTATCTCAGCTGGTCACCCACCGTGGCAACTAGCAGGACCTCCAACGGAGCACCGCTCCGAACCTAACCGCTGTTCACCGTTCACCGAGCCGCTGTTCACTGTTCACCGAGCCTCTGTTCACTGTTCACCGAACCTCTGTTCACTGTTCACCGAACCGCTGTTCACTGTTCACCGAGCCGCTGTTCACTGTTCACCGAGCCTCTGTTCACTGTTCACCGAACCTCTGTTCACTGTTCACCGAGCCGCTGTTCACTGTTCACCGAGCCGCTGTTCACTGTTCACCGAGCCGCTGTTCACTGTTCACCGAACCGATGTTCACTGTTCACCGAACCGCTGTTCGCCGTGCACTGTTCAGTGCCCCTTCTCCTCTGATGTCCGCCCCACCGGTGCAGCGTCCCACCCGTCGCCTCTGACTCAGTCGCCGGCGGCGCTCGGCGGCGCTCGGCGGCGCTCGGCGGCCAACCGGTGAATCGCGTCCGTGTCCGTCTCTGACTCACCGTCAGCTCGCCACCACTGCCCGCTGACGACTGAAAACAATTATTTTCCCCCAATTACCGGCCCGGCGTCCGGCGACGGCCCGCTGCCGGTTTTTACCGTCGGTCCGGTCCGAGCGGCGGCGGCCCGGCTATGCGGCTGGCCTTTGTCGCCGCGTGCCGCGCGGTCATACGGCAATCCGCGGATACCGCTCCAGCCCGCGCCGGTCCGCGCTGAGACGCGCTGAGACGCGCCGAGACGCGCCGAGACGCGCGGAGACGCGCCGGAAAAACAATGGCCGCCGACGATATATGACTGCAGCGGGACGTGACGGGGTGCGGCGCGACGCACCGACGACACCCGCCGTGGGAACCGCCCGCCCGACCGGCGCCCTCGGCGGTGATCAAATCGGCGGCAACAGCACAGTCACGATCGGGAGCGGTCAGGGAGTAGATCGGGAGCAGATCATCGGACTCGGATCAGCTCGGCTCGGCTCGGCTCGGCTCGGCTCGGCTCGGCTCAGCTCGGCTCGGCTCGGCTCGGCTCGGCTCGGCTGGGCTGGGCTGGGCTGGGCTGGGCTGGGCTGGGCTGGGCTTGGCTTGGCTTGGCTTGGCTTGGCTTGGCTCGGGCTATGGCTATGGCTATGGCTATGGCTCGGATCGGATCGGATCGGATCGGACCAGACTCGGGTCGGATCCATCGGCGCCGAAACCGGGGGATGGGAGGACGCGTCCCCTTAAACTTTTTCGGATGTCACATTAGGTCCATGGGCGTTGCATGGAAAGTATCACCTTTAGAACGCTATCGTCTCCCAAGCCCCTCTATTTTCACTTGTGCTCGGTGACGTTGACACCTGGCCGGACCACGGAGGCGGTGATCGGGTGCGACGGACCGATCGCGGCGGTCGGCGGCGGCCGCGCGCTGAGTACCGAGCGCTGATAGGTGCGTCCGACTGTGTCCCCGCCGGCGGCCGTTTGAAGCCACACCGCGGCGGCGGCGCGTCTTCGCGTCTTCGGTGCGCACCTGCCGGCCGACCGGAAATAGCCGTCCAGTCAGCCCCGGTCCGGCGGCGCGGCGCAGCGAGTAGGTAGTGGAGCAAAGGAGGCGCCCACCGCGCACGGCGCCCGTTCGGAGCGGCGGTCGCCTGGTATGGAGAACGTGAACCAGCATAGAACAGAGAACATAGAACAGCCGGGCCGGGGAGAAAGAGAGAGATGCGCGGAATGGAAAGCACTGTTGCAACTGGTGGTTGACTGCAGTACCCACAGAGTTCGCCGGCATGAGTCACACGGCTTTCACCACTCTATCGTTCATCTGCCGACTGGGAACAGCCTCCGGGGCGGCACGGCCGCGCGGCGCACGGCCCCGGTCCGTGTGGGACCGGAGCCGTGCAGGCAGCGATAGGGAGGCTCACCTACTGACCTCAGTAGACTGCCACAAATGCAACACACGATCGTGACAGCAAACGACGACAGTTATTGTCAGCGACCTGATGCCATTGGCGGCCGACGGCACGCTAAATTAACGGCCGAGCCCATTACAGGCAGCCGCGGCCTCCACGAGCTGCTGAGGCTCGGAGACAGGCATACGTTGTCCTCTGGGCATACAGGACAGAGGGGCCATACGCCCTGCCACACCGAGAGGGCAGAACACCGGCAGAGGGCAGGCCGAAGGTCCGCGATGGCCGCCATCACGCGTCGCGCGTCACCGTGTCCCCATCGGTCCGACCGACAGCGACACTGACGTCCGCGGCGCTGATGGCTCGACCCGGGAAGCGAGCCAGCCGGCCGCCGAGCCAATATGACGTGTCCGGCCGTCAAAGTGTCTCACCCAGACCGTCACGCCGCTCCCCGCTGAAGCTGAAGTGACGGATGACTTCTCAGCGACCACGCCCGAACACGCGCTCAGGCGATTGCCACGACACGGGCCCCAATCCGAGCTCGGAGAAGCAGGTTTTCGTGCGGCGTTAGGTGAGGAGTGTTTGCCCCTAGCCCTCTAGAGAGCGAAGTTTGTGTGATTCAATACAGCACGATATATTGAGCGCCTCCTAACCCGGGATACGCGGCTAGTGCTGTCCAAATCAATACGTCACGGATCACTCGCCTGGACATATCAACTGACCGCTAAGATATTACAGGTGTGCACATCTGTGCAGTGTACACAGAAAGCACACCGCAAAGTAAATACTGGTCCATTGGTAGCTGACATGTTAATGAACGCATTCTTGTTGGAAGCACCGGAACGCGTCATGGATAAAACAGTTCCCTGACTTGAGGTCATTTTGAACCAGCGAACGTGACACCTTAACGCCTAACGTTTGACTGCAGTAGCGCTTGATATCCAAGAAATCTCTGCATAATTCTTAGACACGCATTTTGACAGAAGTTCCTTCGCAGTTTGCACAGAACAAAGTGATCACGTATGTACATTTTGCATAACTTACGTGTACCATGCAATGAGCGGCGTTTGAACCATGAAGCTCAGGCCTGACGGCTCCTGAACACGACTACTTGAGAATGCCGTCCTTGGACACGCTGTAAGTACAGTCCGGCAGCAAGGAGCGAACCCCTCATCAGCCGTGCATGTACGGACAACGGCATGCGTATTACCGAAAATATACGAGCGACTTCAATGTCATCAATGACGGCGGAAATGGGCATAATGACCCAATGCTGATACAAGTACAGCAGTCACGATTCGAATTCCACCATCGGATTAATCTCCAGAGAAAAGTCCCGGGACAATGTCAACCGGGTAAACCACTGCCGTCTTATTTGTATGAACTGTATGCTTACAAAAAATAAACACCACTAAGCCGTTCATATTCGTGTCTACCCCCTCACCTGGCATCGATCGCAAACAAACGTCCAACCACAAACGTCCGACCGTCCCCGACCGTCCTCGGTCATCCCCAACCGTCCCCAACCGTCCCCAACCGTCCCCGACCGTCCCCGACCGTCCCCGACCGTCCCCGACCGTCCGAGGCGTCGCAATTCAATTCAATTCTGGCTGGCCAGTCCATTGCGCGCCAGGCCATAAATTACGGGATTTTTTTAGAGGGTGGCAATAATTGGCCGGACGTGTGGAGCAACGGAGGCGCGGTCGGTCGGGTTATACAGCCGGCGGCGATCGATGGCCGAGGACAAATTCAGCGCCGGCACGGAACGCTGCCTCGAGTACCGCAACGCCGCCGCGCCGCCGCCAGGAGCGGCTGCCCCCGCCGCCGGCGGCGGCTGCTGCTGCTGCTGCTGCTGCCCCCGCCGCCGGGAGCGGCCGCTGTTGCTGCCCCCCCCCCCCCCCCCCGCCGCCGCCGGGAGCAGCAGCGTGACAGCATCACCGCCTGACCAGCACATAATGGCGCCTAATCTATACGGCAGAGGTGCAGAGACCCCCCACGGCGGGATACAGAGCCGAGCGATCATCGTCGTACATCATTCTCAAGAGGAAATAAATCTTCACCGGCGATCATGATTGTATTAATTAAAGTCACTACTTGCATGGAGGTGGTGCAAAGTATCCACCAAATCAACGTTCCGCAAAACAAGGCCAAATATCTCGAAGATCCACATTTCGCACATCGATCCATTTCCGACCGTATTCCCTCGAAGCAGTCACATCTCACCAAAATCACAGCCACCACTGCCGACTCCAGATCAGAGCGGAATAGTACCAGCCGGCGTAGCCAGGAAGACGTCAGGATACGATCGTGTATCACGGGCGTGAGAACGCCACCACACAGCGGCGCTCACGAGTCCGGGGCTCCCGACAGGCACTGACCTATACTGTCGGTCCAGGTGTTGGCGGGCGGCGGGCGGCGGGCGGCGAGGCGGCGGTGGCGGGCGGGCGGCGGTGGGCGGCGGTGGCGGGCGGGCTTCCTGCATCGCCACCGCAGGCCGGCCGCAGCTCCGCCACGAACCCAGACTATAGCTGTGTGGTCGTGAATCGTCCCAGGGCGGGGGCGGTGCAGGAAATAAAATGTAAAAACAAGCTACACAATCGTTAAAACCTTTAAATTCTCGTGAAAAAAAAACTAGAGAACACTGAAATTTGCGGTCATCGGAACCTTTCGCTTGGTAAAACCATTCTGGGAGGTGTGTTTAGGAACACGAATTAGGAAGTTTTCGGAATCGAGTAGCAACTTCCCGTCACTTTTTTCTCTCCGCCGTACCCATGGCGCACACCGTCTGCGGCCCTTCCCAGCTCGGCGGCTAATTAGCGGCCCATTAGCGGCGGTTTATTCGCGGGTGAGGAGCTCTAGGTGGAGCGGTTCCCGCCGTCTCGGCTCCGCTCGGCTTCAGCCGGCTTCGGGGACTGGTGGACGGGTAATGAACAGGAGGGGGAGGGGCAATAAACAGGGGGATAGCGGGAGGAGAACGGCCGGCCGCCACGCCAGCCGCCGTGGGACCGCCCCGCCCCGCCACGCCACCGTGACCCCGCCGTGAAGCGACGACAGCCGTCACATGGCAACACACGCCACCGTGCGACCGTGTCCGGGAGTTTTAAGAGGGCTTTAGGCTGGTTACAGCCATAACCCAGCAAATGTATTAAGTTTACTGTACTGTTGAGCATTTTGGATAACAATATGTTCAATTTCATTGTGATGGAAAAGGCATTGCATTCGCACGGATGCTTTAGTCGAACGATGCGATGGAAAAGCGGTGGCGAGCCGGAACAGATACAAGCCAAGGCGTAACAGCGGCCTTCTTCTTCTAGACTTTCTTCTAGACTTGCCTTCTAGACTTGCTGCGAGATATGCAGCGTATGGTGGGCGGTAGTGCGCTGTGCAATCTGAGTTGGCATATCACTGACCACTGAACAGTGGCCAGTCGTCATAGATTACATGACCCACCACTCTCCTCTGCCTTGCCACATTTGCCACTTTGCCTTGGTAAAAAAGAGGTTAAGATTACTGGGCTAAACACACCTTTATCAGCACCGTTAACACAACATTAATGCATCGATAATATGTCAAAAAGACGATGCTGACACCAGCTTTAGTAACTTCAGTCCATCAATCTCGTCAAGAATGTTGCATCAGACTCACTGGCGGCCGCAGACGGCTGATAGGGGGGGGGGGGGTAACATGACCGATGGCAGCGTTACGGCTGAGAGGGGGGGGGGGGCACCTGCGGGTAGGCATTACGGCTGGGGCCGTAACGCAGCAAAAACCGTACATACTGAACGATATTGTATATCAAACTGCTTCCACTTTATATCACGGCTGGCCGCTGGGGAGTGGGGCATTATTCCATGACAGATCGACCAAACCATAACACCCTACATCTCAGATTTCAATCAAACTACGTGTCGGTGGTAATCTGGGCCGTAGATTCACGCCGTGCAATTTTCAGCCCCGTCCGTCGAATGGTTTTCGAGTTTCAGTCTCGGGGAACTTTGTAATGTTATGCAAAACTCTAATTTTCAGAGTTCAATATCCCCATCTAAATCATTCGAGTCATGTAAACCTACATATCATCAGAATCGTCAGAAACCATATATTAATATGATATATATATATATATATATATATATATATATATATATATATATATATATATATATATATATATATTTTATTGGAAATTTGTCAAATTTTAACATGTGATCTCAGGTCAGATCACGTGATTTTATTTGGCTATTTGAAATTCAGATTGTTCCCATGCCAGAATCGACTTTGATACATAAGCCTTCGATGGTATAACAATTGAAGAAATACTTTTTTCTCTAAATATATTATTTATATTTTTGTATTTGGAAAAATAATGGGCGCGCTGTCTTTGGTAATAACTTTGCACGTAATTGTGCTAAAGAACTTAACTCAACAGAGTATATTTGTCACGTTGAGCTGCATTCAATGATGCATAATATGGCCCATGCAGCTCGCTCCATGACCTCAAGGTCACGTGACCTGAGGTTGATTTCCCAAATGACCTGCCTTGATTATGCAATAATGATTTGTTAACAATTTTCTTTTTATTTGGCAAATTTGACAAATTTATCTCTAGAAGACACTTTTAGCTACTTTTATAGCCTTTTCGGTCTTCAAATAAGGATGAGAAAAATTGGTGTCTTGAGGATCCACAGACACCTCCCTCTATCGGGAAAATATTGAATTATGTCATCGCGTGATCTTGATCACTGAGTGGAATAGGTGTCACGCGATTCGAAGGGCCTGCACCCTCCTATTCCACCTAAAGCAATACGAATTTTAACTGAGAATATTACGAAATCACGTGACCTGACTATAGGACATTCACACATATGTAACAAAAAATCGATTCGAATTTTCAAAAAAAAATACACTACATTAATTTGTGGTCAATGGGGATTCTGATGATTCTATCATTCGAATTATGTATGCGGGAGATATCGCTCGCTGAAAATTAGAGCTTTGAGCGACATCGAAAAGATGCCTGAGGCCCCACTCGAAAACCATTCGACGGACGGAGCTAACGATTTCACAGCGTGAGTCTACGGCCCAGATAATCCCCGACACGTAGTTTCATCGAAATGTGAGAAAGGATGTTATGGCTTGGTCCATCTGGCGTGGAATGCACAGATGACCTCAGGTCACGTGACCTTGAGGCCACGGAGCGACTACACTGATCATGTTATATGTCATTGGAAGCAGGTCGACGAGATGAACATAATTATGTTGAATTGGGCTCCATGTAGCAAAACTGCATGCAAAGGTATTACCTAGTACGTGCTGGTGACCATTATTTTTCCAAATACAAAACTATAAATACAATATTTAGAGAAAAAAAAACTTATCTCCAATTGTGTTACCATCGAATGCTTATGTATCGAAGTCGATTGTGGCATGGGAAAAATCCGAATTTTAAAAGCCACATTATAAAATCACGTGATTTTACCTAAGATCAAGTGTTGAAATTCCCAATTTTTTTAATTTTCAAAAAATAATTATAGCATATTAATATGCTATATTCATAATTATTCATAATGATTCTGATGATATATAGGTTTGCATGACTCGCATGATTTAGATGGCTCGCCCGCTGAAAATGAGTTTTGCACGACATTGCAAAGTTGCCCGAGGCTGTAACTAAAAAACCTATTCGAAGGACGAGGCTGCAAAATTCACAGCGTGAATCTACGGCCCAGATAACCCACAAGACATAGTTTTATCGAAATGTGAGATATAGGGTGTTATTTTGAGATTTTGAGATTGAAATGCCCCAGCTGTTGTATCAAGCGAAATCAATCCATGCTCATCACAGCAATTGAAAAACTGCTCGCAAGATAGCATCTCACGCACCATCGGGTTTTTACAGGCGCATTTGAAAGTCCGGCCGACGCACTCCTGAGGCTGCAAAGCGATCCATCACCTCGGCGGTGGTTGGGAGCTGCTTGCGGTGCGCCTGAATAACCACCAGCGCCTCCAGTCGGTACTCGACCATCGTCGCCCTGAGCGCAGTCAGGATGCTCATCATTTTGGAAAAGACGCGCTCTGCCTCCGCCGTGGACACCGGAAGCACGGCCAGCACTCGCAACAGCGCATGGACGCTCGGGAAGATGGTGTCGGGGCACGCATTGAGCGCCGCGATAGCCGTTACCGGAGCGTCATCGCGTCAGTCCCGCCACATGGCTGCCCACACGCTCAGCTCGGCCTGCACTTGGGGCTCGGTGACGTCCCCCAGCATCCCCCGGTACCGCTCGTACGCGGGCTGGATGTGGCGCCACTCGGCGACGCGTTTCGGCAGGATCCTGCTGAGACCTGCCGCCAGCTTGGTGGGTTTGCCGAAGCGCAGACCGATGTCCTGGAGAACGTACTCCAGCGCCGGATTGAAGGCGTTCACCCGGTAGTAGGCCTCGGTGGTCACCAACGATCGTACAGTGTGCAGAGGCGCCGGCAGCAGCAGCAGCAGCAGCAGCAGACACAACAGGCGAGTGCCTCCACTTTCGCCATCGGCGGCGAAAACTCCTCGCTGCCGGAGCGGAGCTGCTGCAGCACGGTCTGCACGGCGTCCACTAGCTCCAGCGCCTTGGTCAGGTCGGCTCCTTTCTCTTGCAGGGAAAGAGCGAGAGGCCGCATAATGCCGGCCAGGCGCCCGGCGATGACGACGCCCACCAGAAACTCGGTCCTGGAGATGGCGCTGTGCAGCAAAGGGTTGCAGCGTAATTCAGTCACACAGTGACTGCCACAGGTCGCACTGATCATTTATTTATTCCGTACCAAAATTGAATGCAACATACAAATAACGGTGTATATAAATAAGAAATAAGACTCGATGAAGGGGGGGGGGGGCAAAAGATACGTTGCTCCTCCCCCCCCCCCCCCCTTTGAAGGCCGAATGGGAGCCATGGCCCCCGTGCCGCCAGTGATCAGACTGGAATGTGGGGAGAGCATGAAGCATTACCGACCCATCTGCCATCAGTACGTTGTTCACGTAGCTAGTGCCCCGTACACGACTACGCCAACGAAATGATGCCCAGCTATGCCCAGTGATAGATCTGGCAAAGCACGATATCTATGCAACTTAACCCAGTAGTGGGCATTGATCTAATCGCGTCCGCATTGCACAGACGTCGACTCACTGCTGATAGGACTGTCACCTGCCTTGGCAACACGCTAGGTTGTTCGATACTGTTCGATTGTAATTGACGATTAGTTGTTAGTTGTTAGTCATTGCGCGGGATACGACTCACTGCTGATAGGACTGTCACCTGCCTTGGCAACACGCTAGGTTGTTCGATACTGTTCGATTGTAATTGACGATTAGTTGTTAGTTGTTAGTCATTGCGCGGGATACGACTCACTGCTGATAGGACTGTCACCTGCCTTGGCAACACGCTAGGTTGTTCGATACTGTTCGATTGTAATTGACGATTAGTTGTTAGTTGTTAGTCATTGCGCGGGATACGACTCACTGCTGATAGGACTGTCACCTGCCTTGGCAACACGCTAGGTTGTTCGATACTGTTCGATTGTAATTGACGATTAGTTGTTAGTTGTTAGTCATTGCGCGGGATACGACTCACTGCTGATAGGACTGTCACCTGCCTTGGCAACACGCTAGGTTGTTCGATACTGTTCGATTGTAATTGACGATTAGTTGTTAGTTGTTAGTCATTGCGCGGGATAGATGCTAGACAGCTCTTCGGAGTGCATGGGTTCTGGAGACCGGCGGCAAACGAAGCGAAACGGTGTCCGAAACCTCAACCCCGGAATAGCAGAATCGTCCGGGATTGCACCAAGGACTTGACTTTCCCGCAGCTTCCTATCGAGACGACCGCAGATGTGCCCCTGCCGTGCTGACATTCTCTCTGAATTGAGCGTCACCCGGTGGTGCCTGCACTGGCACCATCGATACCTATACGGCGGTACCTGCACTGGCACCATCGATACCTATACGGTGGTGCCTGCACTGGCACCATCGATGCCTATACGATGGTACCTGCACTGGCACCATCGATACCTATACGGTGGTGCCTGCACTGGCACCATCGATACCTATACGGTGGTGCCTGCACTGGCACCATCGATGCCTATACGGTGGTACCTGCACTGGCACCATCGATACCTATATGGTGGTGCCTGCACTGGCACCATCGATACCTATACGATGGTACCTGCACTGGCACCATCGATACCTATACGGTGGTACCTGCACTGGCACCATCGATACCTATACGGTGGTGCCTGCAGGTGCAAGAACACCAGTATCCAGTCAACAGACGACTGGCGACCGGCGACTGGCGACTGGCGACTGGCGACTGGCGACCGGCGACCCGCAGACCCGCGCACCGCCTGCCGCCACCCCCCATCCCGACCCGCACCGCCGCCGCCGCCGCCGCCGCCGCAAAACCTGTTTGGCGGGGGTACTATTTCAGATTTACCGTTGGCCTGCAGACACCGAGTGCATGACTGAGCAGTGAGCGTCTGCAGCGCGCTGCAGCCGGCGATGGCCGGGCTGCGCTGGTCAGCCAGACAGGGTCAGCCGGGTAGGACCCGTGCTCTGAGCCGGGCAGCGAGGACTCATGGTCTGTGAGCATGTAGGATAGAGTCTGAGTCTGCGGCCGGCGATGGTCGGGCTCGGGCCGGGTTAGGCCGCCCAACAGGGTCAGCCGGGTAGGACTTCATGCTCAGTCCGGGGCTGGAGGGCAGGGAGGACCCGAGCTCTCTCAGCTGGGCAGGGAGGACCCGAGCTATCTGAGCTGGGCAGGGAGGACCCGAGCTCTCTCAGCTGGGCAGGGAGGACCCGAGCTCTCTGAGCTGGAGGGCAGGGAGGACCCGAGCTCTCTGAGCTGGACAGGTAGGACCCGAGCTCTCTGAGCTGGAGGGCAGGGAGGCCCGAGCTCTCTGAGCTGGGCAGGGAGGACCCGAGCTCTCTCAGTTGGGCAGGGAGGACCCGAGCTCTCTGAGCTGGAGGGCAGGGAGGCCCGAGCTCTCTGAGCTGGGCAGGGAGGACCCAAGCTCTCTCAGCTGGGCAGGGAGGACCCGAGCTCTCTGAGCTGGAGGGCAGGGAGGACCCGAGCTCTCTGAGCTGGAGGGCAGGGAGGACCCGAGCTCTCTCAGCTGGAGGGCAGGGAGGACCCGAGCTCTCTCAGCTGGAGGGCAGGGAGGACCCGAGTTCACTGAGCTGGCGGGCAGGGAGGACCCGAGCTCTCTGAGCTGGCGGGCAGGGAGGACCCCAGCTCTCTCAGCTGGGCAGGGAGGACCCGAGCTCTGAGCTGGGCAGGGAGGACCCGAGCTCTCTGAGCTGGAGGGCAGGGATGACCCCAGCTCTCTGAGCTGGGCAGGGAGGACCCGAGCTCTCTGAGCTGGGCAGGGAGGACCCGAGCTCTCTCAGCTGGGGAGGGAGGCCCGAGCTCTCTGAGCTGGAGGGCAGGGAGGACCCGAGCTCTCTGAGCTGGGCAGGGAGGACCCGAGCTCTCTCAGCTGGGGAGGGAGGACCCGAGCTCTCTGAGCAGGAGGGCAGGGAGGACCCGAGCTCTCTGAGCTTGTGGGGTAGTCAGGGCCCGCGCTGTCCGAGTTTGTAGAACGCATCACGCATGGTCGCCCCGTGCTTACCGCAGACCAGAAGCTGACGGGAACTGTCATGTCCACAGAAGCTGACGGAAACTGTCATGTCCACAGAAGCTGACGGAAACTGTCATGTCCAAAACGCCACATGATTTGGTCACTGTATAACCCCTCAGCCCATGGGGACGATCAGCAAACAGTAGGTCAGCTTGTAAGTCATCGGCGGCCCGACAAGCGGGTCTCGTGGACGCCGCTTGTGTTACGCAGAACCGTGCCGGGCGGTGGCCGCCCTTCTGGAATATTATCGACGGAGGGGCTGCAGAACAATGAGCCGGCGATCAGGCCCGCTCCCAGATCTCAGATCTCAGTCAGATACAGGGCGACATAACTCGACGTCGGCTTTAGTTGGAAGTGGTCGGATTTAAAAACACGTTTATTAGTCACCAGTTGTCCCGATTTTATCTCGCCTGGCATTTTAAGTAATTGTTTTAGCCTATTTTGCAGCTGTCGGCGCTCGTGCATGCGTGCTGAGTGCTGACTGCTGAGTGCTGAGTGAGTCAAGGCATGTGGCCTGAGCAGACATACGCCAGAGTCAAGAAACACAATTTAGCACGCCAAAGAGGAAAATTGACATGCAAGCGAGCATAACCAATTTGGAAGATGATCCTGCCCATGGCGTGAGTGAGCAGTACATCAGCATTGCTGGTCCGCTGCCGAGTGCCGAGTGATTCCCGTCACAATGCAGGGAATGCCAGTTAGGCATATCGCCGCGTGCCGTCCGCCAGAACCCTGCAATACAGGGCCTATTGTAACATGTTAACTGGGAGGGGGGGGGGGGGGCAAATGCCCCCCCCCCCCCCCCCCCAAGTGAGACGTTCCCCCCCCCCGTCAAGAAATGTTGCCCACCCTAATTTCAGTATTTCCATGTAATTTTTCGCTTGATAGGTATTCAATTAAAATAAAATATACTTACCTGGTGATAAATGTATACAAATCCAATGCCAATGTCTTGATATTCCTAAGTTTTAGTATTTCCCCGCCAAAATAAGTATCTTTAAATTATTTCCGGAATATCTTGAATGTCAATATCCTTTGAACTCATTAACGGCAGATGGGGAGATCGAGGGTGGTTGGATCAGGAACGTCGCCACACAATTTGGAGTGGGTGGGGCAACTGCTGAGCCGATTGTGTTCAAATTTGGTGTGTGTGGTTAGGGATCTCTCAGCCGCCACTTTCCCACAAGTCAGGGGTGGGGTGCTTCTGCACGTGCGCACGCGTGCACCCAGGGGCGGATCCAGAACATCTTCAAGGTGGGGGGGGGGGAGGGGGAGGTCATCAATTGCAGTGGTGCCCCTACCTATACCCAAATCTGAAAACTCAACGGATTTGGTCCACTATATTTTGAGGGTGCCCCTATTTCAGTTTTTGTTTTTAAATTGACAACGTTTGTTATACCTAGGTATTCGCAATATCAGTCGTACCCTTTCTATCATTTAAA